>JAUJYZ010001040.1:82500-225000 GCA_033675265.1 Actinostola sp. cb2023
GGAGAGGGAGGAGGGGAGAGGGAGGAGGGGAGAGGGAGGAGGGGGAGAGGGAGGAGGGGAGAGGGAGAGAGGGAGGAGGGGAGAGGGTAGAGTGGGGAGGAGAAGGGGGTGAGTGATGAACTCTCAGGTAGAAGATTGACTGGATTGGCAAAGCTATACACGTGACTGATTCCGAACATGGCGACCAATTTGAATAACCATATTGCTCGATCCTGACTGACCATGCAGCCTCTCATACAGGTGAGAACGCTTTTGTGTTTCCACATGAACACGAGGCTAGTCAGTCAAAGAACAATGGTTATTCAAATTGGTCGCCATGTTTGGAATCGGTGTATGTTGACTTCAAGTGTCTGACAACTATATAGAGTTGAGGCATAATTAATGAGCTCTCAAAAACATCAGCTGAAAAAATATATATGCGGTTACCCAAAATTCTTACAATTAAGACTTACAATTAATGTACCTATCATCGGTTATCCCCTGGGGGGGGGGGGGGACCCCGGGCAAATACAGGTTTGCATGGGGACTTTTAGGGAGGTTTGAATGCTATTTCTCCCTGGGGGAGGGGAAAATGACGGAGATTTGTTGGAATTTTTTTAGTGTCATCAGAGAACTTGCGTGATGATACTAAAAACGGCAGCGAAGGAGGCTTAAACTCTAGGAGGGGCATTTGTTTGTTCTATGTCCCCACTTACCAGGGGGAAATTAACAACTTTGACAGGCCCTTTTGCAAAGTCCCCTCCCTTGCCCGGGGTCCCCCCCCAGGGGATAACCGATGATACATGTAGGTGCATAAGTTAAATGGTGGCAATAAAAAGACAAAAGTATACTACTTGACTATGCCTGTTTGCTCCTCCAAATGATAATCGAGGTATACAAGATTCCTTACAAATAAAACCTTACAAAGCTATTTTCAAAAGGATTATGGTCAGAACACAAGATGATGTGACGTATACACCTCAGTTAATGACGTGATGGTCGATGCAAATTTAAAGCAGCCGGTTCAGCTAAACGACACAAACAAACGACACAAAAGCCTTTCTGAATTCACTTATCAAAAGAATAGATACGATGATGAAGCTGAGCTAGCATAAGGTACGTATACTGTACGTAGATATTAAGGTGACGATCGCGTGTTTGTGAAGCAAGAATTTAAGCAATGTGTTTGTCTGAACCGTTCAAAGCCTGCATGAATGAACATCAAATATCTCGAAATAACGATGAAAAAAGGTTTCAAAATGCAACTAGCAAAGCCTTCCGTTCTATATACTTTCAAAACCACCATAAGAAATAGTTTAAATACGAAAACTAAATGACATATTTGGACTGTGGTTTTAGCACTCCGTGTATAACGTCATGACAGCTGATCATTAAAACAATTCTCGCTTCAAAAATCGGCAAACTTACCTTTTTAAATATGAAAGTATCGTTCGATTAACTTGACAGTACAATTGTATAAGGTATATAAAGGCATAACAGGCATTGGATATTTTTCTGTTGCTTCTTCAGAAGAAACTGTCATTGCGTGACAAAGCTATAAATATCACAATATCACTTATAAATTATAAATATAATGCAGGCAGGAAGCCCACACGCTGATACTGGTGAAATTATGTAAATGTTATACATTTAGAGAGATCGATGTTTTGATCTTTATATAGAGCTTAAAAATAAAGATTTAATATAAATATCTAGTTTTCACGGATAGTGAATCGGAGTAGCAGCTACTGAATAGCTTTTGGCTACCGGGCTTCCTGTGTAGTACACGTCTGATTGCCATTCGAAAGAGAAAGCCGGAAAGGAGGATGGATGAATGAAATGATACCATGAAAGAAAAGAGAGGATAAAGAAAGAAAACAAACAGAAATCCAAACCACTCGATCCCTAGCAATAGAAAGAAGAGAAAATAAACTTTGAAAAATAGAAAGAAAAGAAAAAACGATACAGAGAAGCGGAGACATCGAACCGACTTACGTAGGATGAAGATTTCGGCCCCCTAGCTCTGCGATGAAAATTAATTAAAATGATAATATTTAATGATAATAATGATAATAATAACTGAATAATAATAATAATATTAATAATAATAATGCAAATAATATTAATAACAATGATAATAATAATGATGATATTTATAATTATAATAATGGAAACTTTATTTTTATGTATTTTTACACAAACATAATAATAGTAATAATAATAATGATACTACTAGAGTGCAATTTAGAAAAGCTTGAAAACTAAATAACTAATTAGTACTAAATAGCACTAATGAAACAATAGAAAACAATAGAAATAGCACTATTTAGTACTATTTAAAGTTAGTACTATTTCACGCTTTTCTAAATAGCACTCTACCGTAAAGTTCCGAAAGTAGCGAGGGCGTTACTTTCGGATTTAGCAACCTTAGGTAACTGTTACTTTCGGGGGGTCGCTACTTTCGGGGTCAGCTAAAATCGTTAACTTTTAGGAGCCATTAACCGTGTACCTTAAACGACATCGTGTACGGTATTTTAACTGAAACAACGAATATTCACAGGATCTAGAACGTATTATATTATGATTATAGCTTTTGTTACATTTGTTTAATTATGTGTAGCAGCAAATGTTCTGGCTCTTTACGTGCTGTTTACTAGTGCTGTACTACTACTCGTCCTTCGGACTCGCTCTCTCTCGTCCTTCGGACTTCGAGACTCTGGAACCAGGGTATAGTGCTGTTCGCCATCTAACTAATCATCGCTCTAGAGGAGGATCGCTACTTTCGGAGGGATCGTTACTTTCGGGATTTGTTAGCAAGCTGATCATTTTTTACTGTTACTTTCGGGGGGTCGCTATTTTCGGAACTTTACGGTAGTACTACTACTAAAATTGATTTAAGATATTAAAATACAAACAATACTACTGCTACTACTACTACTAATCATCATCATCATCATTATCATCTAACCTTGGGCTTCCTGTGTCTTCATCCTTCTACGTTGGGCTCCCTGTGTACTAAGTCCACAAGCGGTTTCAGCCATGTTTACGTGAGTTAATATTTGACAAAAGCCAAGGTTTCCAGTCAGTCCACAAATGGCTTAGAAAAACAAATCATAGGCGTTCAATTAGACTTCAACAGCCCTTACGTTGGAAGTGATCCTCGAAAATAAGGTTTGAAGAACGTAATGATTTTAAATTTATCAATTTTTGCTGTGATTTGGTTAATTTCATGTGCTTCACGAAATCGACAACAAATTTTCATGACATTGAAATCTGTATCTGTTTATTGCTCTTATAATCCTTGGAAAAGAGTTGTTGGTGGGCTATTTTTTGCTGTATAGGCATTATATTATATGTGCCTTCTTTGACTACGAGTATGTAATGTTTGTATCGGGCCAATAATCCTAAATAATGGCGGGAATAGAATAAAGACGAGATACTAAAAGGTCTTGTCGATCAGTACGGAGCATATTTGCTCTCGATACAGGGTTAATTTTGACATTTGAAGCAACGGACTTTGCCTTTCATCTATCGTTTAAAAAGTAACTGTAGTTCTTGAGTGTTGTGATCTGAGCTGAGTTTGAACCATTTGGACATTTATTGGCGCCATCAGGCACGCATCGTGGTGCAAAACAAATGGCTTTTGTTAGTCTTTTGTTCGTTACTACATGTATGTTCTTCTTTTGTTTAACTCTCAAACGAATGATACATGTAGTGATCATTAAGTAATAGTACATGAGGAAAACAAAATAGAATTAGAAATCATTGCTGTGGCAAATAATAATAAGCTTACTTGTATTTCTGATACAACATTTTCTCGGCCAAACTTACTGGTATCTTGAAAATTATAGTAGAACATGATTTAATACATTTGTGGATATGATAAGTCTGATACAATATGAGTAACTATACTAGTGTATTGGAATTAAAATGTCTTGCCTGCAGCTCGACATTATAATTTCCATACTGAGTATAGCTGCTCATATTGTATCTATTACATATATATATACTTTGATTTTTATGGCTATCATCGGCATGTTTTTTGGTAATTTTGTTTGGTATTTTTGTTTCGTGTATTTTCGTAAATATGATCTGTGATGCCCACCAATTGGCTGTCATAATATTTGCTCACGTCCAATCACATGCCGCATAAACACTAATATTGGAATTTTAACTTCATCTGGTCTTGATAACTCAAACATTACACTCAGACTCAAGCATACACTCATTTTAGCGCCATGAGCAAATATTGAATATGACGCTTTATAAATATAGTTTATATTTATATATATATATATATTTCACACCCAACAGGAACATACATGTATTGCGGATTCGGTTATTGTCTGTAGTAGACATAATAATATTGGAGGGATGGATTTCAACACAAAGTTCCAGTATCAAGGGATGCTGCCCAGGGGTACCACAATCCCAGGGGGGGGGGGGGGGGGGGGGGGTACTCAGGGGTATCAGTGACGGGGAGGTGCGAAGACCTTTTTGGGGTTTCGCGGCTTGGGACTTTTTTTGGGCTAGCAATTTTCTGGTGGACTTTTTTTTATTTAATGATTTTGACAAGGACTTTTTTTGGGTTGATAAAAATGATATCCTACCGTTCTCGATTTTATGTGGAGAAAAAATGTTACGGTATAAAAGGACACTGCCCAGGGGTACATCAATACATTTGTTTAACCAATCTTTGTTAGTCGCATATTCATGTACATGTTCATGTAGTGATACAAAGATTTTAAAATTAGCAACGTTATTGTCTTACCCCTGGGTACCCCTGGACAGGCTCCTTTTATACTGTAACTCAGTATTTAAAGTGTACCTGAATTACATTTTTTTCTTTTGAAAATCGATTATATATGAAGTGAATAGTGGGATGCTTCAGTTTGTTTTTTGATTTGAGCTTCGCATTTGCGAGTTATGCTAATTCAGTGACTTCAGTTGATTGTTTTGCCGTAACTTATTTATCATTTTTCAAGCAGTTCTCTTTTCTGAAATACAAAAAAAAAGTTTAGCATCATTTATAAAAGTTGTAATAAGCTTTTTGGCAGATTAAAAATGTCAATAATTTGCACAAGGACGCTTTTGTATAATAAATTAGAAATCAACTGACGTCACCAAATTAGCATATTACGATTTCAAACCTTTATAACTCGCAAATGCGAAGCTCAAATCACAAAATACTGAACCATCCCACTATTCACTTCATATGTAATCGATTTTCAAAATTAAAAAAATGTAATTCATGTGTACACTTTAACAGACTATTCATGGTTCTTCATCATAGGTGATCTAACACTCGGCAAACATGCCGCCCCACCTACATGCACATGGCTCCTTCCAAGTTCATTTTCGGAAAAAGTGTGACCTTGGCCCTTATCTTAACTACAAGAAGATCAAAAAGCTACCAAGCTACTTCCAGGAAGCGAGCGTGAATCAAACGGTGAAGTGTGTCATCAAAGCTCTTGTAGAGTCTAGTTTCGATAGACGCATAATCTTGGGAAAGCTTGCACATTTTAAAAATATGGGTAAGATTTTGGAAATAATTAAATTAATTTAATTTTAATTTATCAAACCTGAGGTGGTGTTTATAGGGACGTGTAGGGACATGAAGGGACATGTAGGTACATATTGGGACATGTAGGGACATGTAGGGACATGTAGGGACATGTACATACATGTATGTGTTGCAGGCTTCTCAGTAGAGTTATCATCACCAAATTTATAACTGTTATCATCTTTGATCATTGTCATCATCATCATCATGCACTTATTATCATATAATAATATACCATAGCTAGATATTTAGACATCATACAGTAGTTCATGGCATCATCATCATCATCATAGTTCATCATCATCATAGTTCATCATCATCATAGTTCATCATCATCATAGTTCATCATCATCATAGTTCATCATCATCATAGTTCATCATCATCATAGTTCATCGCCATCATAGTTCATCATCATCATAGTTCATCATCATCATAGTTCATCATCATCATAGTTCATCATCATCATAGTTCATCATCATCATAGTTCATCATCATCATAGTTCATCATCATCATAATTCACCATCATTATTGGCATTTCTGTAATCATTTACATAGGTGTTCCGTGTATCATAATGTAGTAAGCCTAATCATTTCACCCAAATGTATAACTATTCAGTTCTAGATAGACTTTCAAAAGGAAAAGCTGCAATTGAGGCCTTAATAGAAGCATTACAGTGCTGCAGAAACTTTCTTAGCATTCTTCCACCTAAGAAACACCTATGTAAAGCATGCAAGCTCAAAAAATCAGGTGAGGCTCATGGCATGACTCGTCCACACACTATTAAGGCCTAGTTCAGACGTCGTGCTAATCATGAGCCGTTCTCATTTCAAACAATAGATAATGAGGCGGCTTCTTTTGAAGTAATTAAGAACGGCTCTTGGAAAGTACGGCGTTTGAACTAGGCCTAATTGCTACTGTATGCTGCATACATGTACTGTTTACCTTTCCCTCTCCCTCATCCAGATAAAGCATACTTTATATTTGTACTTTATATTCTCTCGTGATTTGAATATTTCTTTGGCTGTTTTTGCTTTGAAGAGTCGACTCAATCCACAGAAGTTCCAAGTATCGATGAAACTGCATCCACTTCTATGAGCAATGGCGCTTTAGAACCAGAGAACAACAACGCCCATGTAAGTAGAAAACGGTTCATATGAAGACTTTGAAATGGTGGAAATATGTTGTAGTGCGTCAATGTGTTTATAAGTAGAGGTAATCATACGGTTTCGATTTCAATTTGGAAATAATTTGCACGAGTGTGTTTTTCACAGAGTACCGAAATTGCAATTTGAGCTCTTTGAAAAACACACTCGTGCAATTGAAGGACTGGGTGGAAAAACGTGCTAGGTGACTATTAGATGATTTTTTCAACTTCTGTCATTGGTCTAGATTTCTGCTTGAACACGCTCATATTTACCTAAATCTATGTTTGGATGGGTTTTTTTTAGCGATCAGAATTGAAAAAACCTTGAATTCTTCCCATAGAAACGGCCTCGCTTTGCTTGACAACGGACCTGGATTTGCTAATCTGCATATCTTGATTGTGTGCGGTTTTATAATGAATCGAATTACTGTTTTAATAACTCCCAAGAGTGCGATACGGCACTCACGCGTAACATCAGTGAATTTAGTCTTCAAATTTTAATCTCAGCGAAGTAAACTGACTTACATTGTACATGAGCATCAAGTTGGTTTTTGGAAAATGAGCGACATTTGACTTCGATTTTCTGTCCAAAATACATCATTGTGAAACAAAACGCCACTTTCTCAGCGTACTTACATCTCTCTTCTTGACATACTCGTGAATTTTTTCGTCTCTCTTCCATTACTCGCCGAGATTCGACTACTTTAGCAACTCCATCTGTTGACTTCCAACGTACGACCGCAAAGTATTATGGGTAATTCTGGACAAAAGTGTGCGCGGAACTACAGCCCTTCTGCTATTATATATATTTTATACAGTCTTTTATCACCCCGACCTACAGGCAAAACATTGCACCGATTGCATTCTTTACAAGTCGAAAGTCACCAAAAACCGCCTTGTAGGTCCTCGTACCCAACACAGACTCGGACCAGATCAGATACGATTTCACCTGGGATTGAAATAGCATCTTTTACTCCTGGGTTCTTTCAGGAGAACGGCCTTACCACGCCAGACACGCTTAATGATGCTCTGCTGGGGGCTTCTGTGCTGAATAAAGGTGATAAAAGACTCTAAATCATGGCAAAATACACCAATCCTCCTGAACTGCAAGTCGATCTGTACGAACTACATCGTATCACGTGATAACTTGAGCCCGCGATGTTTTAGTACTGCCAAGGTTTCCATGGAAACTCTTAATAGAAAATCGCTAAAAATCACTAAAAACCTCTTCTTTTTTTTCAAAAATTAAAGGATAACGGTTTTGTAAAGCATGTTGTGTTTTAAATCAGAAATTTAGACCATTTTGAGAGAAGTTGAAAAAATCATCTAATAGTCACCTAGCACGTTTTTCCACCCAGCCCTTCAATTATTATATCCAAATTGAATGAGAAATCATATGATTACCAAATTATTAATAATATTCATGAAAAAAATTATTTGCAACTTTTCAACTACACTGCTCTTAGCCAATCAGAATCGAGAATTTTTTTCATGAATATTATAATAATAATATTATTAATAATAATAATATTATTAATAATAATAATAATGATATAATAATAATAGTAATAATAATAATAATAATAATAATAATAATAATATTTTATGTCTCCTCCACAGAGTGGTTCTTCCTGATATACCACTAACTCACACTTCTTACTACATTCTATATTCTATACACCCAACACTTATCTCACTAGTTTTTACAGCAAATTAAATGTTGAAAAATAATACCTTTTGGTTCATTTAAAGGTATGACTTCAGTGTAAGAACCTTACATACTAACACTGTATCACTTATTTTCAAAATAACTCTAACAATTCATTGATATATGGATTCATCGATCCACCAACCAGTAGTCAAAGGGTTCAGAGTAGGGTTTTCCACAAGTTGCTCGGCAACTTTTCGGCAACTTTTGCTCTTTCGAGAAACTTTCTGGCAACTTTAGTATTTGAGCAACTTTTTGGCAACTTCTTCCAATTCGAGAAATTTATCCTTTTTTAAAGAGACAAAAAGCTTTTTTGCATGATGTCTCATGAAAAATTGAGATGGATTCCCTTCCCTATTGAATGTCAATATCAAAATATTAATTTTGATCTTCTCTGCTGATGATTGAAGCTCAGTATATCGTTTTTTGGGGTTACCTGTGTTTTGTGAAGCGATAGATATATGGTCAGCGGTATTCATGTGAACACGCTTTCAAAATGGCGGCCAATGTCGAAACATATTCCAGCTCTGAAGACTCTGAAGACTCAAGCATTGACCCAATCCAAGTGGCAAAAACACGTGGAGCAGATCTGAAGGAACCCGAAAAGGCCTGTTGTTAATCACGAATATGGTCGTTATATGACTATGCAAACGTCAGATGTTACAAAATTATCTATTGGAACAGTAAAAACGTGAAATTTAGATATTATACTCAATTATTTGAGTTAGAGAAACGAGCAACTTCTGAGCAACTTTTTAAAAAATTAAGCAATTTATAGGCAACTTTTTAGGATTTATGGGGAAACTTTTAACAGAAATTCGAGCAACTTGTGGAAAACCCTAGTTCAGAGATCTTTAGAACTTAGAACGAAGTGAGTTGATACACGCAGACGGCAGTGAAGAGAGAAATCAGTTATATTTTACGTTAGTTGTGAGGTTCTTACACCGAAGTAACCCATTTTTAAGACAACTTAGCTTGTTGATTCAGTGGCTGCAACTCTTCTTTCATCGACTCAGGTTTACTTCGATCTTTCTGCTTTTAGTTGGCGCATTTTTGTTATTTTCCCGCTTTTAAAACAGTCAAAAAAAAGCAACTCAAATCCAGAAAGTCGAAATTTCCCGCCAAAATGGCTTCCTGACTCGGTGATTGGTCCGTGCGAATCGAATGACATTCTCTCGACCAATGAAATGTCGAGGTGCAAGTGTATTTATTTAGCGCGCTCGCAGACGATTCGGGTTTGTTTGGCCACGTGTTTTGGCGTTATTTTCGTTGATACGAATAAAACTAATGCAAAATTCTGGAACAGGAACAAGCAACGACGCCTCAACAGGAACAAAGCATCGAGCATCCAACGGGAGCGAGTCCCAGAGTCCAATACCGCACAGCGGAGCTATACATACGCAGGAACTGTCGTACTGGCGAACTTCTCGACCCTGCAAAAGTCGCTCAACTTCCCGATCTCATTCAAAGTGGGAAGATTCCGACTCTTAGCAAGTTAGTCCTCGAAGCAGTTGTAAAATGCGCTTACGACGTGGAGAAAGTGTTCAATTTGGTACCATACGGTGGTGGAGCAGTAGTCGTTGAAGTCAAGGTAGGAGAACATATCCAAAGGAGATCGTATCCGTACACCCACTCCAAGAAAGAGCTGGTGACGTTGTTGGGGAAGTTTTCCAAAGTTATTGGAGTTTGTCGCAATTTTCTATCATTGGAGAAACCACAGAGGTTAAGATGTAAGAAATGTAGGATTCACCTTGAAGGGGAGAGTGGTAAGTATATACAGTAAATATCCCTTCCTTTCTTCCTCTTTTCCTTCCTTCCTTCCTTCCTTCCTTCCTTCCTTCCTTCCTTCCTTCCTTCCTTCCTTCCTTCCTTCCTTCCTTCCTTCCTTCCTTCCTTCCTTCCTTCCTTCCTTCCTTCTTCCTTCCTTCCTTCCTTCCTTCCTTCCTTCCTTCCTTCTTCCTCTCCTTCCTTTCTTCCTCCCTTCCTTTCTTCCTCCCTTCCTTTCTTCCTCCCTTCCTTTCTTCCTCCTTCCTTTCTTCCTCCTTCCTTTCTTCTTCCCTTCCTTTTCCTTCCTTCCTTTCTTCCTCCCTTCCTTTCTTCCTCCTTCCTTTCTTCCTCCCTTCCTTTCTTCCTCCCTTCCTTTCTTCCTCCCTTCCTTTCTTCCTCCCTTCCTTTCTTCCTCCCTTCCTTTCTTCCTCCCTTCCTTTCTTCCTCCCTTCCTTTCTTCCTCCCTTCCTTTCTTCCTCCCTTCCTTTCTTCCTCCCTTCCTTTCTTCCTCCCTTCCTTTCTTCCTCCCTTCCTTTCTTCCTCCCTTCCTTTCTTCCTTTCTTCTTTCTTCCTTTCTTCCTTTCTTCCTTTCTTCCCTTCCTTTCTTCCTCCCTTCCTTCCTTCCTTCCTTCCTTTCTTCCTTTCTTTCTTTCTTCCTTCTTCCTTTCTTCCTTTCTTCCTTTCTTCTTCTTTTCTTCCTTTCTGGATTTTCTTCCTTTCTTCCTTTCTTGGTCCTCCCTTCCTTCCTTCCTTCCTTCCTTTCTTCCTTTCTGTCTTTCTTCCTTTCTTCCTTTCTTCCTTTCTTCCTTTCTTCCTTTCTTCCTCCCTTCCTTTCTTCCTCCCTTCCTTTCTTCCTTTCTTCCTTTCTTCCTTTCTTCCTCCCTTCCTTTCTTCCTTTCTTCCTCCCTCCCTACCACTTATCCAATCTTCCCTCCCCTACCCCTGCCATAATAAATGAATGCACCACTCAAGGTCCCTCTTCCTTTCTCAGTAGTCCATCTGTCATGATGATGATAATAATGATGATGATAATGGTGCTGATGATGATGGTGATGATGATGGTGCTGGTGGATGATGATGGTGATGATGATGGTGGTGCTGGTGGATGATGATGATGATGGTGGTGGTGATGATGGTGGTGATGATGGTGATGATGATGACGATGGTGCTGGTGGATGATGATGATAATGGTGGTGGTGGATGATAATGGTGGTGGTGGTGGTGGATGATGATGGTGGTGGTGGATGATAATGGTAGTGGATGATGATGATGATGGTGGTGGTGGATGACGATGATGATGATGATGAAGGTGGTGGTGGATGATGATGATGATGATTATAATGGTGGTGGTGGATGATAATGATGATGATAATGGTGGTGGTGGATGATAATGGTGGTGGTGGATGATAATGATGATGATAATGGTGGTGGTGGATGATAATGGTGGTGGTGGATGATAATGGTGGTGGTGGATGATAATGGTGGTGGTGGATGATAATGGTGGTGGTGGATGATGATGATGGTGGTGGTGGATGATGATGATGATGATGGTGGTAGTGGATGACGATGATGATGATGATGAAGGTGGTGGTGGATGATAATGATGATGATAATGGTGGTGGTGGATGATGATAATGGTGGTGGTGGATGATAATGGTGGTGGTGGATGATAATGATGATGATAATGGTGGTGGTGGAAGATGATAATAACGATGACGATGGTGATAAAGTTCACATACGACATGTTTTTCCCTTAGCTGTCGTGACTTCTAAGAAAGCTAAAAAGAAATCCAACAAAAGAAGGTGAGTGTTTACTCTTTGACAAAGTATTACAGTCGAACCTCCCCACAACTGCACCACGGGACGAACGTTTGTGATCGTTGTGTAGAGGTGGTCGTTGTGGGAAGGCTTCAAAAACGAATAAATGTATGGGCTGGCTGGTGGCCGGGACAAAAATCCTGGCCCCGTTTGCACGAAGGGTGAATAGCGCTATCCACTGGATAATTTGTTTGTTTTTTTTATTATTTTTTTTTTTAATTTAATTTTTTTAATTTTTTTAATTTTTTTAATTTTTTTTTTGGATAACTGCATCATTTTTATCCGTTGGTTAAGACTTATCCGGTGGATAGCGCTAACTACCTTAAGTGCATCCGGGGCCTGGGCGTGGTGGCCCTTGCGAGGAGGTGGCCATTGTGTGAGGTGGCCGTTAGTAGAGGTTCGACCAAAATAACGTCCAGTTATGTTCTGTTCGTCCAAAATTATCTCTCAAGGGAGAGTGAAACCTTTTTTTGTTTGTTTGCTTGTTTAATATATTTTTCTTACATTCAAGACATCCAGAGACCATAACTGAAGGATTACCAGGTAATAGTCCCTTTTCGCGTTCACAGATCCCGTTGTAAAACCGCTGTACTTATTGACAACAGACGCATTTGTACCTCTAGGGTTAGCCTCGAGTCAGTGTAAATTATTCACAAATACCAACGAGAACACGAAAAAATGTTGACATAAAACAATAGAAACATTTTTGAATTGCACGGATTGTTTTCTGAATCGAGGCTAAGCCTGTAGTAAATGCGTCTTTTGCTGGAGTATTGAGTATTGACGCGAAACTGGAGTATTGAGATATTTTTTTCCCGGAAAGGTACTTTTGCTGTTGTTGCTGCTGCTACTACTTATATTGTTGTTGTTGTTGTTGTTGTTGTTGTTGTTGTTGTTGTTGTTGTTGTTGTTGTTGTTGTTGTTGTTGTTGTTGTTGTTGTTGTTGTTGTTGTTGTTGTTGTTGTTGTTGTTGTTGTTGTTGTTGTTGTTGTTGTTGTTGTTGTTGTTGTTGTTGTTGTTGTTGTTGTTGTTGTTGTTGTTGTTGTTGTTGTTGTTGTTGTTGTTGTTGTTGTTATTATTATTATTATTGTTGTTGTTGTTGCTGCTGCTACTACTTATAGTGTTGTTGTTGTTGTTATTGTTGTTGTTATTGTTGTTGTTGTAGTTATTGTTGTTGTTGTTATCGATTGATGCTTCTGCTGCTGCTCCTGTTGATCATAAAATTGACGTTTACCCTGATGAGTACCTGTCATTAAACGCTGTCAACTGAATGGTTTACCAAGAAGTCTAAGCAAACTTCTCAAATGAGTGGTTACCTAAGCTTCATCTGTCTCATTCGAGTTGGGTTTCCTGTGTTATTAAAGGACGAGAGGAGACTGAAAACCAATCGGTGGTGGATGCGCGGATGAAAATATGTAATAATAAAATTATTATTAGTAGCAGCAGCAGCAGCAGCAGCAGCAGCAGCAGCAGCAGCAGCAGCAGCAGCAGCAGCAGCAGCAGCAGCAGCATTTGAGCTCAGCAGCAGTAGCAGTAGCAAATTATACCAAATTGAACGAGAAATCGTATGATTACCAATTAATAATATTTATGAAAAAAAGTAATTTGCACTGCAGTGCAAATTAAAGGTAATTTTCACTGCAGTGCAAATTACTTTTCAACTGCACTGCTCTAAGCCAATCAGAATCGAGTATTTTTTTCATGTATGTTATTATTATTATTATTATTATTATTATTATTATTATTATTATTATTGTGCCTTTTCTAATATTTCGTCTCTCTAGTTAAGAAACAGAAGTGTTCAGACCAATCCATCGTGTGCAAAGAACTAAGAGTCGTCATCGAAAAGCTACCGAAAGCAGTTCTCGAACGATACTTGCGACATGCAGTCACCAAGAAGGAAGCTTCCTTGGAAGGCAAAAAGGTGACAGTAATTCTTCCAGAGTCAAAATACCTGAAGACGCCAGAGAAAGTCCTTTTCTCTGGGATGAAGAGAATCCCCTCCATGACAGAAGCAACGATGGACGAAGGAGTAGACAACTTGTTAAACGAAGTCAAAACAAACACAAGCGAGAGTCACTTAGCGTTGAATGCCGACATTGACCCGGAAACCTTCCTCAACGACTGTATCCAGGTACCCACCAGCCAAAACGATGACGTCAACAACAACAACGGTGACGTTACCATGGAAACCATCGTGGAGGGTCCGCTGTCGGTGCTCTTTGAAACTGACAACAGTACCCAAGATGTCAATGATTCGACCAAGTTAGTCGGCGAAGATGAATTGTTATTCACGGAAAGTGCCAAAGAATGCGAGCGGTCGTTGATGCTGTTCTCGCCAAAGTCGTTCTTCGGAGATATGGACTTGGAGGAAGAGGAAGATGAAGAGGAGGAAGATTTAGTTGGCCCTCCTACCAAGGATATTTCAACTAGCAGAAAAGAGAGAGTACAGGTAAAGAGATACCACGGAACCCCGCTAACTGAACACTCGGGAAAGGCAAATAGTCGGAGAGAAAAAAAAAAAAAAAAAAAAGAGATACCACAGAACCCCGCTAACTGAACACTCGGGAAAGGCAAATAGTCGGAGAGAGCTATCTAGAGGGGGTTCGACATACTGGGTGGGAATCAAATCCAAGGGATGTATTTTTTCTGTTCGAAATAGCGGGGGTTTGGAGATAACGGCTGAGGTCGAGAGAGCAGGGTTGTACTATAGATGCAATTATATCGACGGTCCCTAAGAGATTATATAATAATAATGTATTCATTTATATTGCGCAAATATCAATCGTAAAAATTTTCAAATGCGCATTTTATTATTATTATTATTATTTTATTATTAATTCATTAATTCATTATTATTTTTATTTTTTATATACATTGTAAAGCGCTATTGCCCTATACCACTATGACGTAACGGCTTATTTATGAGGGGGACAGAATCGTGAAGAACAATAGAAATTTGAACTAAATCTGCTCTGATGAGGTTCGCTTGATTTCAAATTGGCTAGTTTCCAGATATTATGTTCATCGATACTTTTCCGACAATATTTACTGTGTTTGGTGACTTTTATCGCTTTCAGACCGTCTGTAAAATACATTTATTTGGGAAATCCTTTGTGTTGTTGCTGTTTTGTCCCCCTCTAGCGACCATGATCCTTAGCGTTTAAACAATAGATTGTTTTGATTTGACGTCATAGTGGTATAGGGCAATTGGACCACCGGAAATAGCGCTATATAAATAAATACATATTATTATTATTATTATTACAATGGTATACAATAATAATATTAAAATAAATATTAAAATATAATAACAAATTATTACTATTGTTATAACCTTTATTCTAAAAGTTAAAAAAATACTGTCCGTTAAAGTATTGTTTGTCTCGATTAATAGGTCTGCCGTGAAAACTCGAAACCAACTGGCCAAAATATAGTTGTAAAAGTGGAGAAATCCACTGACAATTTGGACAAGAGTCATACCTCGTACACTCCTTTACAAACAAAGGATGCCAGTTGTGGAACAGAACAAGCCACATCCATTACAGGAACCATACACCAAGTTCAGACGTCGGTCCAGCTGAATCAGTTGCCCCGTTGGGGTACTTCCAGTAGCTTATCAAAAAGCATACAAGTACCTGGGCGCACGGGACTGAAACGATTGTTAATCCCGATACCCGAAAGTAGACCCGAAATAGATGACCAGCCTATAGCCGTACCAGGAACTTCGATCGTTCTACCACCTACAAACGTACTCTCTCAGCAGCAGGCATCTGTACGAGAAAGTCCTCAACTCATAGACCTCGCTTCCTGGGATAAGCAGTACCAAATTCCAGGCCTTTCGGCCATTCTGCCACCTACAAACGTGCTCTCTAAACAGCAGCCAGATGCATCTGTCCGACAGAGTCATCAACTAGTAGACCCGAATTCCTGGAATAGGCAGCACCAAGTGCCAGGCCCTTTGATCGTTCTGCCACCCACAAACGTCCTCTCTAAACAGCAGCTAGATACATCAGTCCGACAGAGTCATCAACTAGTAGACCAGAATTCCAGGAATAGGCAGCACCAGGTACCAGGTCCTTCCACAAACGTCCTCTCTAAACAGCAGCCAGATGCATCAGTCCGACAGAGCCATCAACTCGTAGACCCGAATTCCTGGAATAGGCAGCACCAGGTACCAACAAGTACAGGGAACACGACTCAACAGTATTCATCTTCACTGCAAAAGTCATATCCCACTCCTTTTACGAACCTAAATAATATGCCACAGAACTGGGAACTCACTCGCATGACAGTTACTTATCCTGGTAGCCTCTCGTATCACAACTCCACATACTCACAGACATCTGCTTTTGCTATACCAGCTGTAAACGCCGGACAAGTGGGAAATGGCAGTTTGCCTTCTCCGCCGGTAAGCCATCCTCAAGTGGAACAGAACCACGTGGCGTCGAGTCAGAATGTTCCAGTAACATACCCACAATTGCCAGGAAGATATGCTGCGGCTGTTTTCCAATATTCGTATCCTCAATATATTCAATCACTCTACGGTGCCCAGAACTATGGTATATCTACAGGGTATCCTAACACTACGGGGATTCAATTCCAGGTACACCAGAATCCATCCACCATGCTGACCCATCGTTCTCCGGAAATTCAGCAACTCCCAAATTCAACCTACGCTGTACCTCATCGTTCTCCTTCTCGGAATCAAAAAGGACCGAGCAGAACTCCGCCTGAATTTCAAAGTACCAATTATTCCTACAACACTCCTTCTCTATCACCTTCGTATGCATCTAATTTGGCTTTGCAACGCGCCAACCGCAGTGGATATCCCGATGTTTCGTGTTCAAGCACGGTGGATCAAACGGAATCGCTACAACACTTTAGTAATACAACTGCGGGACATTTGACACAGGCTCCAAGTGTTTCTGCAGCAAGACCTGTGAACATTGTCCCTCCTCAGCGGACACCTCTCACCTCGTGTCCCTCCACACTAACAGAACAATTCACTAAGTCTGTGGGATGCGACACCCAAGCCAATAGTTCCATTCACAACACCGTTTCTTCAACGCCACCGACTCCAGTATGCCCTCCAACACCGATCGACCAATTAACTCAGGCTGCGCGACGCTATAATCAAGCCACTAGTCCCGTTCACAACCCTGTTTCTTCAAAGTCACCGACTCCAGTATGCCCTCCAACACCTTTCGACCAATTAACTTGGTCTGTGCGAAGCTACATCCAAGCCACTAGTCCCGTTCACAACACTGTTCCTTCAAAGCCACCGACTCCAGTATTCCCTCCAACACCGACAGACCAATCAACCAAATCTGTGCAAAGCATTACCCACGTCACAAGCCCCGTTTCTCTTTCCGACATTGTGGATATGGTGGAAAGCATCAGCGGGAATGACCACGTGGATGCCACGCCTATACCCAAATTGCCGACTGCTACTTCATCACCAAGCAGGACATGTGCTCCTGAGCCCGCGAATACTATGCCAGTGGTCCGATGGAACGATGAGCCTGTGCAAAGCAGTGCCCTGGTGTCTGGCTCCGTTTCTAGCAAAACTGTTCCTACACAGTCATTGTCTCCCTGGCATACTCCTACTCCGACAGGCCAATGGAGTAATCCTGTGCAGCACATTAACCAAGCCATTAGCTCTGTTAATAACACAGTGCCGCCACACTCACAGGCTTCCGTATACCCTTCCACTCCAACAAGCCAATGGAATAAACCTGTGCAGAGCAATATCCAAGTTCCTAATACTCCAAGCAATACTGTGTTTTCACACTCACAGACTTCCGTATACCCTTCCACGCCAACAAGCCAATGGAATAAACCTGTGCAGAGCAATATCCAAGTTCCTAATTCTCCAAGCAATACTGTGCTTTCACACTCACAGGCTCCCGTATACCCTTCCACGCCAACAAGCCAATGGAATAAACCTGTGCAGAGCAATATCCAAGTTCCTAATTCTCCAAGCAATACTGTGCTTTCACACTCACAGGCTCCCGTATACCCTTCCACGCCAACAAGCCAATGGAATAAACCTGTGCAGAGCAATATCCAAGTTCCTAATTCTCCAAGCAATACTGTGCCTTCACACTCACAGGCTCCCGTATACCCTTCCACTCCAACAAGCCAATGGAATAAACCTGTTCCAAGCAATATCCAAGTTCCTAATTCTCCAAGCAATACTGTGCTTTCACACTCACAGGCTTCCGTATACCCTTCCACGCCAACAAGCCAATGGAATAAACCTGTGCAGAGCAATATCCAAGTTCCTAATTCTCCAAGCAATACTGTGCTTTCACACTCACAGGCTTCCGTATACCCTTCCACGCCAACAAGCCAATGGAATAAACCTGTGCAGAGCAATATCCAAGTTCCTAATTCTCCAAGCAATACTGTGCTTTCACACTCACAGGCTCCCGTATACCCTTCCACGCCAACAAGCCAATGGAATAAACCTGTGCAGAGCAATATCCAAGTTCCTATTACTCCAAGCGACGTTGTACCACCTCAGTCATCTCCTGTTCATGGGTCCACGCGTGCAGAACAAACGCCTAAACCTGTACAGAACAACAGTTATAAGGCGTCGTTAATTGGTGTTATCAACGATTGTGAACCTGGCATTAAAGCAAGGGTGAAAGGGTTGCTGATAAGTATTCTCCTCAAGAAAAGAAGTGGTCTTTCTGTAAGTAAGTCTGACATTGACGTCTTGGAGGGAATTGTGGGCGCTTCTGTTAAAAACGGTGAATCCTTTCAGAAAGTTGTCAAAGTACTTTTATCCAATCAAGAAGAGTTATCCTCTGGGAACGACCAGAGTACTTCATCTCACAAGACACCAGGGACGACATCTGAAGGAAATGCATTAACAGATAAAGTAAATAATTTAGGAAATGTTGAGAAAACTACAGTCCCGACATCAAACGAAAATGATGGCACTGAAATAGCCAATGTATCTATTGGCACATCTAGTTCATTCGAAAATGCTCAAGCTTCACAGGAACAGCAAACAGCCGCACCAGTTACTCTCCACACTCCTTCCCAATTTACTTCTGATAGCATCCAAGCCAACGACGAATCTGCACCTTCAGAGAAGGTAGCATGTCCAAGCGAAGCGATCGCTTTGTCAACTGGCAAACGTCTTCTGCACACTTCATCCATTGTTGCTTCTGGAAACATCCATGGTGTTTCATCGAGGCTGGCACCTTTAGATTCAGAGCTAGTAATATTAGATGAAGGGGACAGAGAAACAGCTGTTTTGCCCGGTGGTCTACCTACCGACAGACCTCTGCACACTTCATCCATTGTTGCTTCTGGAAACATCCGACGAGCACCTTTAGATTCAGAGCTAGTAATATTAGATGAAGGGGACAGATAAACAGCTGTTTTGCCCGGTGGTCTACCTACCGTCAGACCTCTGCAGAATTCATCCAGTAGTGCTTCTGAAAACAGCCAAGTCGCAAGGTTAGTGGAACAGCAAGTTACTACTGTTTCCGCTGATGAAGATTCTTTGCAACGAGTATCGACTGCTGAGTCGTCCGATTCCAGTGACGCCCCTGGAGCAGCGATCGAGGAGACAACGGGCAACTGCCTTGGTAATCTTCCATTCTACAAGCGATTCATCAAGAAGCTTGCCGAGTACGACAAGAAGCAGCAAAAACGAGTCCAGCGCGTTCTGTATCAGTTGTTAAACAAGTTGAGAAAGGAGAACGAAATTGAGCTTACAGATCTGATTCGACTTAGATGTAGTGCTGGGTCAGAGTTCAGAAACACCTCTGAATTTCTAACCCTCTTTAACATGTTAAGAACTAATTGTAAAGTCTTGCAAGAATCAAGCACAATAGACCTGACACAAAGTGACTCCGATGACGAGAGTGATACAGATGTCAACCCCACATCAAAGTTGCCCTCGGAGAAAGCTTGTAACCAAAACGCACAGCCTACAAAGGACATAGTTTCTCTATCCGAAATTGTGGATATGGTGGAAAACACTACCGGAAACGACCACGTGAATGCCACGCCTACCACCAAATTGCCGGCTGCTACTTCAACTTCAACACCAAGCGGGACATGTGCTCCTGAGCCCGCGAATACTATGCCAGTGGTCCCCAACGCTGATCAAGTATTAGACAAATCGACCACCACTGGAAACGAGCCCGTGGACACCCTGCCTGCAAGAGTCAAGGTTGCGAACATTGCAACACCAAGCGAGAGTGCCGCTCCGCAATCGGCGAATACTGTGCCAGTGGTCCGCAACGCTGATGAAGTACGAGTACTAGTCAAATCGACCACCACTGGAAACGAGCCCGTGGACACCCTGCCTGCAATAGCCAAGGTTGTGAATACTTCAACACCAAGCGAGAGAACCGCTCCGAAATCGGCGAATACTGTGCGAGTTACCCCTAGGATTAATAGACTGTTACCCAAACCGATCGTTAATGTTTCAAGTGTTCATGGCTTCACGATCCTCATGTGGGACCTGCCCACGTCGACACTGCTTCATACCATTGCGATGTATCAAGTGTATGCAATTCAACTGGAGAATAATGAGACTATTACTCAAGATGTTGTGAAGTCGAAAACCTGGAGACAATTAGGGGTGATCAAAGCCCTGCCACCTCCCATGGCAATTACGCTGACCAACCTGTTCGAAGGGCTCAAGAGTTACATCATAGTTCGAGCCGTGGATGATAAAGGACTGGTTGGCCCATTTTCGTCATTGATTGAGGTCAAGGCAGACGAGGGACTTTGAGACTTTGAATTGTCACAGAGCAAGACGATAGAATCTCTTAGTTCATTTACCTAAGTGACATAGGATTTTGGATTGTCATAAACTACCATACATACTGTGGTAACTTGACTATTATTAAAGGGAGTTTAAGATTTGCAAAACCTACGACGGCGACGTCAACCGGAAGTGTCAATAACTTTTGTTCGGGGTTTCGTACATTAGAGATTTAGTCCAAGCCTAAGCCTGTGAGGTTACTTCATCCACAAGGAATATCAACTATGAAGGTATGAAACTCCGAACAGAAGTTATTGACACTTCCGGTTGACGTCGCCATCGTAGGTTTTGCAAATCTTAAACTGGTAGTGCAAGCCACACCGCGGTCAAATGAAAGTTAAGCAAATTACTTCAAAGTTAAGCTCTAAAATCCTACAGGTTAAAGATTATCTTTTTTTTTCTTTTCAAAAAAGTTATTGGAGTTTGTAGTTTCGTTTGGCGAGCCAAAATGGTCGACTGTTTTTACATTCTTCCTTATTGTTGATGTAGGAGAAAGCTCGCGCATGCGCAGACGTTTGACCGCGGTGTGAGCGTAAGCACAGTCATCATCTTAAACACGAAACCGCGCTATAAAAGGGACTGGACCGCCTTCATTTCACACCTTTCCAGCTCAGTTGAATCAATTTGAAATGGTGGAGTAACATCTTCGTATTCATGTCGAATTGAACGACTCAAAGTTCATAATTATTATTCAGCTGGACTTCGATAAAACTGAGCTAGATATCAATATTTTCAAAACTGATCATTCAAAACAAATAACAAGATTTTGAAAATGAGTTCTTGATGTTATTAAAAGAACGAAGAAAGTCAACAATTTGAAATATTTCGCGCCCATTGTTACGATGCAGAGCTCTTGACAGTACGATGGATGACTGACAACTGAAGGTGTTAGCTTCCTGGCACAAGCCCTTTTATAGTGCGGTTTCGTGTTTAAATAAATAACGACGAAAGGTACATCGGAACTCTTCCCATGCTCCCTTTCTGTCTTGAGGTTTACGTAGAATTAGAGCTTGAGCGACAACGAGAAGAGGACAGACGTGGAATGTCCGGACGTGGCAACCAACCACAATCATTAGAACTTGTGTCATTTGAAAACGATCGACGCAAGCATAAGCGCAAGCATTAGAACTTGTGTCATCTGAAAACGATCGACGCAAGCATAAGCGCAAGCATTATACAAGCATCAAGAGTTCCAGACTTTCGGTACGCACGCAATGCATTATGAGATTATTACAAAGGAAAAGTGAGCACCAATTCTAGACACAAGGAGCCCAAGCTATGTTTTTGCTTACTTGGTGATCACTTTTCCTTTGTAATAATCTCACAATGCATTGCGCGCGTACCGGAAGTCTGGAACTCTTGATGCTTGTATAACTTGTGTCGTCTGATTTGAAATATAAACACGATGCTTGTATTTGTGCTTATTCGTCAGGCTCGTTTTCACAGTGAAATAACGTCTCTTGTGTTAATGCATGCGTTGCCAGTGATTGATTCTCTCGCCTCGTTCTCTTCCCAACTGAAACGTTCACACCTTGAACTTGAAATCTCGGCGAAGATTGTCGAATGAATAGTTTCTGTAGAGGAACTGCTGCGTGATTTGTTAAAGTGATTGCAATTATTTTTATATTTTCAATATGCGTAATTATTAATACGTAAGCGTTCAAATTTCGATAGTGAAATCTTTTTTTTTTTTTTTTTTGATAGTGAAATCTTATTATATTTATTAGAGATATATTGTAATAATAATAATAAAGCATAGTTAAGTTTCGAAATGTAGTTACCATTGTAGTATAGTTATGAAGAACGGTCATGGGGAATGCCTGTAAGGAGAGGGGTGGTGGAAGAGTGGCCGCTGAACTGGATACAGATGGATAGTGAGGTGTCGGGCATGAGAAATTTATCGGAGAGGGTGGGGGTAAGTGGATGGGAGGGCGTGGTTAATGGAAGGTAGAGTGGATGGGAGACGAGTGGGAGGGCAGAGCATGGATGGAAAAGTGGTGGGGAATAGCTAGATTGGAGAGGGTTAATGGAATGCCTGTGGGGAAACGGGTGGTGGAAGAGGGACCACTGGATACATGTGGACTGAGTGAGGCGTCGGGCATGTGAGATTCATCGGAGAGGGTTGGGTTAAGTAGATGGGAGGGCGTGGATGGGAAAGAGGTAGGAATTGATTGGAGAGGGTTAATGAAAGGTACAGTCGATGAGAGAAGAGGAGTGGGAGGGCAAGGACAGAGCATGGATGGAAAATCGTGGGGAATCGATTGGAGAGGGTTAATGGAATGGCGGGGAGGGGTGGTGGAAGAGGGGCCACTGGAAAAATCGGTGATAGTGAGGCGTCGGGCATGACGGGGTAAGTGGATGGGAGAAATGGGAGAGCGTGGATGGAAAAGTGGGGAAACGTTTGGAGAGGGTTGATGGGGAAGGTACGATGGTGGGAGATGAGGTGTGGAAGGCCCGCAGAGCATGGGTGGAAAAGTGGGTCGTGGGGAATCGAATGGAGAGGGCTGGCGTATAGAGAACTCGGAAAAAGAGTAGTGTAGGAAATTGTGTAAGGGTGTTAATAAGGAGTGGTGGAAGGTTTGATTGACAGTCGATTCAGGAAGAACCGTTAGATCGTTGTCCTAAAAAATAGCAGCCTTAAAAACGTTTAGGTGAAGAATGCGCATCCTCGGGATTACTCTCGTTTCTGATTGGTTGACCTAGGAAGGTCGACCAATCAGTATCAAGTATATTCTGGTTTGTATACCACAGCCGCCATTTTTAATTTTGACTTCCAGAACAAGTTCCAACAGACTTCGTTCCCAGGGGTATTTCTCTGGGAGCGAGTAACGAACGACAGAATATGCCTGGGTTCCCGAGGATGGAGAATGCGTGACTTCCCCTGAAACCGATTGCGTTACAAAATACATGAACAGACATTGTGCGTGACATACTAATTTGCATATAAACGTACTGAGTGGTCAGTTTCAATGAGTTTTACTGAAAATACCGCATCAAACCGCAATTCGTTGGAACATAAATCCAAGGAACATAAATCCATTGGTACATAAATCCAAGGTACATAAATCCATTGGTACATAAATCCGTTGGTACATAAATCCGTTGGTACATAAATCCGTTGGTACATAAATCCAAGGTACATAAATCCGATGGTACATAAATCCAAGGTACATAAATCCGATGGTACATAAATTCAAGTAAAAATATGAAAATTGCCAAGTAAATTACGATTGTACAAAATTGAATTATACTCTATGCTTGATAGTACCGAAGTGTGACGTCACGAAAAGTTATGATCCAGGCCGAAATTACAGTGATTTATGTGGGGAAATTATATATTCAACTCTGGCCATATCTCAACCGCTATTTAACCGATTGCTCTCAAATTTGGCATGTAAGCTTCTTTATTGATGATCTTTCGAAATCGGGGATCGAAAGTTGATAAAGCGAACATTTTATTTTTATGACGTCATCACTTCGGTACTCTATTGCATGGGGTGTCAGTTTTGCCCCTCAGTCGTATCACTATTTATGCATGTTTATAGTGTTATCTCTATTGTTTTCTATTGTTTCATCAGTGCTATTTAGTACTAATTAGTTAGTACTGTTTCACGGACATATGGTTTGCATTCTATAATAGTGTTGCACGTGATTGAGATTGAATCCTAATGCCCATCTCACACATCGATAAAGCATTTTGCAACATTGCAAAATTCGTATGCATAAAAGCGAGCGCCAACCCATACTGCTGTAGTATCTCCATAATAAAACTGTTTCCATACAAAATTATTCCAAAGATTTGTAAAAATATTTTTTTGAGTAAACATTTTAAGGTGTCCGTAAACCCTCGTCCGCACGAGTTCGGTTTGGAATTATTTGCTCGTTCAATGTACTTTGTTGAGTATTTAGTGTGTCTGGGGACACTGTGTGGCCTATCACAACATGTGATAACTCTATCTTCGCATTTTGTTGAGTATTTGAATGTTCCACGTGAACGGCTCCACTCGTCGTCACTGCGTCTCTCTTCTCGTTACAAAGACAACTGCATAATATAACACACGCTAGAATCAACACCAGTAGACTAATCCCACCGTAAAATGCTCCAGGATGCAGCCCTGCGATGAGGTCAGGTTTGTCTTCAGCGTTCGACTCAGTGTTATTATCTGAACTTGTGACTTTGTTGACGTCTAGATCTAGTGTTTCCGCTTGACGAGAGTAAAAAATATTTCCCGTCGTCGATTCTCCTAGACACACCGAAGATAAGCTTACAAAAGCCATAGTACATATAAATACGATTCCTCTGAGTTCCATAGTATCTCTAGTGGCATGGGTTGGTAATGACTTTAAGTTTGTTTTCGATATAATTCGCGTTGATCGCATACAAATTCAAGTCGTTTGAATACAGGAAGTGAGATGTGCGATGTCACAATGTCACATGATATAAACCGGTTTGAAACCGGTTCAGAGATTTTAACACAGGCTACCCGCGCATCATTTTCTAGTGAATGGTCATTGGTTAAAGACTCTGTGTTCGAGAACGTGATACCTTGCGCGCACACATTTGAAAGAAATTTCAAATCAGAAAACGATTTGGCATAAATAAATACAAAAAACCCACCCTTGTTGTCAGGTAAGGTGGTCGCTTATGGGAGGTAGTCGCTTACAAGAGGTAATAATTACAGTGTTTGACTTAACTTAGACACAGTCGAACCTCTCGTAAGCGACCACCCTTGTTATCAAGTAAGGTGGTCGCATATGGGAGGTGGTCGCTTACAAGAGGTAATAATTACAGTGTTTGACTGAGATACAGTTGAACCTCTCGTAAGCGACCACCCTTGTTGTCAGGTAAGGTGGTCGCTCATGGGAGGTGGTCGCTTACAAGAGGTAATGATTACAGTGTTTGACTTAGAATCAAAGTCTTAGATACAGCGAAACCTCTCGTAAGCGACCACCCTTGTCGTCAGGTAAGGTGGTCGCTCATGGGAGGTGGTCGCTTACAAGAGGTAATGATTACAGTGTTTGACTTAGAATCAAAGTCTTAGATACAGCGAAACCTCTCGTAAGCGACCACCCTTGTCGTCAGGTAAGGTGGTCGCTCATGGGAGGTGGTCGCTTACAAGAGGTAATGATTACAGTGTTTTCCTTAGAATCAAAGTCTTAGATACAGTCGAACCTCTCGTAAGCGACCACCCTTGTTATCAGGTAAGGTGGTCGCTTATGGGAGGTGGTCACTTACAAGATGTAATAATTACAGTGTTTGACTTAGATACAGTCGAACCTCTCGTAAGCGACCACCCTTGTTATCAGGTAAGGTGGTCGCTTATGGGAGGTGGTCACTTACAAGATGTAATAATTACAGTGTTTGACTTTGAACCCATCGTAAGCGACCACCCTTGTTGTCAGGTAAGGTGGTCGCTCATGGGAGGTGGTCGCTTACAAGAGGTAATGATTACAGTGTTTGACTTAGATCAAAGTCAGATACAGCGAAACCTCTCGTAAGCGACCACCCTTGTCGTCAGGTAAGGTGGTCGCTTATGGGAGGTGGTCGCTTACAAGAGGTAATAATTACAGTGTTTTCCTTAGATACAGTCGAACCTCTCGTAAGCGACCACCCTTGTTATCAGGTAAGGTGGTCGCTTATGGGAGGTGGTCGCTTACAAGAGGTAATAATTACAGTGTTTTCCTTAGATACAGTCGAACCTCTCGTAAGCGACCACCCTTGTTGTCAGGTAAGGTGGTCGCTTATGGGAGGTGGTCGCTTACAAGAGGTAATAATTACAGTGTTTTCCTTAGATACAGTCGAACCTCTCGTAAGCGACCACCCTTGTTGTCAGATAAGGTGGTCGCTTATGGGAGGTGGTCGCTTACGAGAGGTAATAATTACAGTGTTTGACTGAGATACAGTCGAACCTCTCGTAAGCGACCACCCTTGTTGTCAGGTAAGGTGGTCGCTCATGGGAGGTGGTCGCTTACAAGAGGTAATAATTACAGTGTTTTCCTTAGATACAGTTGAACCTCTCGTACGCGACCACCCTTAATTGTTATCAGGTAAGGTGGTCGCTCATGGGAGGTGGTCGCTTACAAGAGGTAATAATTACAGTGTTTTCCTTAGATACAGTTGAACCTCTCGTACGCGACCACCCTTGTTATCAGGTACGGTGGTCGCTTGCAAGCTAGAGGTTCCAGTTATTGCAGTGTTCAATTGATTCTTGCAAAGTGGTCGGTTTAGGAGAGGTGGTCGTTTTGGTCGGATTGACTGTCAATGAATTCAACGGGAAAAAAGTCAGGTTCCCTAAAGTGCACTTTTTTATATTTGTAGTAACTTTTATTTCTTAAAAGTGCACTTACCAGTATCTGGTGTCAAATTCTCTCCGCTCACGGCTAATTGATTAAATCTTTACCTTAATAACTCGTGTCTGCACACAGATAAGCTTTAATTTCCTTGAAAGACCGCTGTTTTGAAGCCGAGAGAACATGCTACCCATGGCGTCACTATTTAAGAGCCATCAGGCAGATTTCCACAGTTCGTGAATGATTCATTACTGCACACCATTTGTCAGTCAGTACAACGATTCGATCCACACAAGCCATTTATATTGACAGTACTCAGGTGACGGCCAAAGTTCTCATTTTTACAATTTCACAGTCACTTCAGTTCTGGCATTTTTACGTCTAAGATTTCAGTCGAAGCCACGCGATATTCCGAGATAGAGCGAAACTAGATCTTCTTTCATCGATCCCTTGTAATAACGTGAATTTCAACAGTTTTCAGTAGTTAAAAAGCAGTGTATATATGATTACATATCGACCTCTCTGGAACAGGCGCGCGAAATAACACTACGTTGGCTTCCGTCTGGCTGGAATATTCAAGACTTTCGATCTCGGTGCCTTTTTGGAAAAAAAGACATGATTTAAGCTTGTAAATGATCTGAAGTCACCACAATCTACCTTGAAAGAAGCGAAATCTAGCTGTAAAACAGTAAGTTTATAACTATGTTTATCAGCGCACATTTATCAGTGTGAACAAGGCTTATTTAATAGAGAAAGAGGGCTGGAATCGGACGGACAATGAGTGTGAGATTTAAGCGCCAGTTTACTGAATTATAAATGAACACGTGATATTTTTATATTTTCGCCAAAGACAACACAACAAGTTTGAAACGATTTGAGTGGCCTAGGACGAACCATAAAGCTAAATCTACACGAGCGAATTTTCCTTGACAAGTTTTCCTTGACAAGGAAGACTTGCTCGTGTAGACGACAAAAACATCGTCAATTTTTCTTTGTCAAGGAAGACTTGCTCGTGTAGATAACAAAAAATTGTCAATTTTTCCTTGTCAAGGAAAACTTGTCAAGGAAAACTTGTTCGTGTAGATGCGGCTTATAAGCTTTAATAGTAATACAGGCGTCTAAAATTCGATGTCTCTATAAGGAGTTGTGCTGTTATTGGGCTACATATATCCTTAGAAATAAAATAACAATGCTTAAACTCACGCCTGTAGCGTTCGTCCTATCTACTAAACTCGCTCGAGATTGCTTGCTATTTTTGACTAATTCTAATAACATGCTCATCCAACTATGTTCAATTATAATATCTTTCTAGATTAAAAAGTCACAGGTGACTTACACGCTCATTGGCGGCTGAAAAATACTAATCCAAGGAGCTCTGGAACCAGCGCCAAAGGCATGGAACTATTAGTTTTACCGCGAAAGTTGATCACATCTTTGTCTAGCCGATTTTAAGCCTGATGAGTTCCAGAATAATTTGGTGGGCTAATTTGAAGTAGGTTTGACGACAGTTCAAAGTTTGCGACCTCACTTTTGTATATGAAAAGAAATTGCAAGAGCTTTGCTGATAGGTAAAGTACTCAGTGTTGACTGATATTATTGGGGGGATCATATCTAGCCAATAATAACTCTCTATAAGCGACCATTTTGTAAATCCCCTAATTAGTATTTGTCAAATACTGTAATTATTAACCTCTAGCTCTCATAAGCGACCACCTTACATAAGCGACCACCTTAAATAAGCGACCACCTTACATAAGCCACCACCTTACATAAGCGACCACCTTACATAAGCGACCACCTTACATAAGCGACCACCTTACATAAGCGACCACCTTACATAAGCTTAAGCGACCACCTTAAATAAGCGACCACCTTACATATTAAGCGACCACCTTACATAAGCGACCACCTTACATAAGCGACCACCTTACATAAGCGACCACCTTACATAAGCGACCACCTTACATAAGCGACCACCTTACATAAGCGACCACCTTACATAAGCGACCACCTTACATAAGCGACCACCTTACATAAGCGACCACCTTACATAAGCGACCACCTTACATAAGCGACCACCTTACATAAGCGATCACCTTACCTGCCAACAAGGGTGGTCGCTTACGAGAGGTTCGACTGTATCTAAGTCAAACACTCTAATTATTACCTTTTGTAAGCGACCACCTCTCATAAGCGACCACCTTACCTGACAACAAGGGTGGTCGCTTACGAGAGGTTCGACTGTATCTAAGTCAAACACTCTAATTATTACCTTTTGTAAGCGACCACCTCTCATAAGCGACCACCTTACCTGACAACAAGGGTGGTCGCCTACGAGAGGTTCGACTGTATCTAAGTCAAACACTCTAATTATTACCTCTTGTAAGCGACCACCTCTCATAAGCGACCACCTTACCTGACAACAAGGGTGGTCGCCTACGAGAGGTTCGACTGTATCTCAGTCAAACACTGTAATTATTACCTCTTGTCAGGAGCCCATAAACGACCACCTCCCATAAGCGACCACCTTACCTGACAACAAGGGTGGTCGCTTACGAGAGGTTCGACTGTATCTAAGTCAAACACTCTAATTATTACCTCTTGTAAGCGACCACCTCCCATAAGCGACCACCTTACCTGACAACAAGGGTGGTCGCCTACGAGAGGTTCGACTGCATCTAAGCCAAACACAGTCAATCGTGAATAATTTCTTTGCCGTAGGCTAACAGAAGGCCACCATGGCTGCCCATATTCCTTTAATCATCGCCATCATTCTCCTAACTGTGGTCATCGGGATGTTGATAACTGGCTGCGTGTATTGTTGTATGGGAAGCAGACAGCAGCGGCGATTATCAGAGTCACAATCTCAAAATGGCGCCATGATAACTCAAAAATCCAACGCGGAAACGGCACAGAAGCGGAACTCGTCCATTAGCAGCAAGTAATCGAGGAACAGGACACGACGGGGGCGGCCATCGCTAAAGGGAGAATCATCCGAATCATCGTCATTATTGTCAATGGGAATATAACTGATATAAACACACTGTCGGAAGAAAGTTAAACTTTCACTTTAAAAGATGTTTCTTCCACGTAAATGGATTTTTGATATCCAAGAAATGTTTGTTTTCTACGTAATCTTCTAACTGAATTTTGTAAAATCCATTCAATCCCTGATGATGGGCCGCCAGGGGCCCGAAAGCTTGGATAATAAAAATCCATTTACGTGGAAGAAACATCTTTCTGAAAATGAAATAATGATACCCACGTACACATATCAAACTTATGTCCTGCATCATTGAACATTTGCTCCTGTTGGGATCCAGTATCACGCGGACAACGTTTTTTGTTAATGCTTTGTTTACTAATGCACGTGAGGCCCGATTGATCCAGCAATTTGTTCACTATGACCGCTAAATAAAGCAGATTCGTACGTGACTGGTTTATCATTTCTGAATTCATATTTTTCCTTTGACAATGTGTAAATCAGGTAGCTAAAATATAAGAGAGGATGGAAAAGCTGCATATGTTTCCTCAAAGGGAAAATATATCACAAATTCGAACTAACTTATTGATCTCGTGCGTGTAAATATTGGAAATTGCCTTCAAAAAACGTCCTTTCCGAGCCATAATTTATTTGCGAATTCGCCGGCCTATGTAGCTTCTACATACAGACCGCGATACAGAGCACCAATATGATGTTCACAATTACCAAACAAAGAGTTTTAGATTTCATTTTGCCACCGCTTAATTAAGTTTAATATACATGTATTTTATATCAAAATGCGCGTACAATTACAGAGCATTAGAATCTGGCGGTAGGTTTTTGATTGACACAATTCCCAAGGGTTTCTGAGGGTTTCAGTGCGTAGCGTATGTCACGCTCTCCTATCATCAGAAATTTCAGTTCTATCGACTTTGAAGAAACGGAAAATGCCACCTTCAAATCTATTTATTTTTGCTTGAATTGCCAGCTTATTCATTCCTTACATATTCGTCTTTTATATTCCGTTGGTAGGTTTTTGATTGACACAATTCCCAAGGATTTCTGAGGGTTTTAGTGCGTAGCGTATGTTACGCTCTCCTATATCTCTTCAGAAATTTCAGTTCTATCGACTTTGAAGAAACGGAAAATGCCACCTTCAAATCTATTTATTTTTGCTTGAATTGCCAGCTTATTCATTCCTTACATATTCATCTTTTATATTCCGTTGGTAGGTTTTTGATTTGTATTTTAACAATGCAGTAAAAAGCAAAAATGTATCAAAATTATGCTGTTTTTCGCCTAAACAAGACTCGCCTCATCTGCATATGTGAAACAATGACCTTTTGTATAACATAAGTTTGATATGACGACACGCTTAATTTAAAGTTAAACTTGTTTGCTAAGTCTAGGAGGCCGCCATCTTGTTTTTCGTGACGTCATCGACTATGAAGCCGCCATTTTGTTTTAGGTGACGTCATCGACTATGACGCCGCCATCTTGTTTTTCGTGACGTCATCGATTATGAAGCCGCCATTTTGTTTTAGGTGACGTCATCGATTATGACGCCGCCATCTTGTTTTCGTGACACTTCTACGTTGACCAAAGATCATCACTGATCCGACGTATACATGGTCGTTTGCTTTCGTTTTACAATGTCATAGTCGATGACGTCACCTAAAACAAAATGGCGGCGTCATAGTCGATGACGTCACCTAAAACAAAATGGCGGCTTCATAGTCGATGACGGCACCGAAAACAAAATGGCGGCTTCATAGTCAATGACGTCACCTAAAACAAAATGGCGGCTTCATAGTCGATGACGTAACCTAAAACAAAATGGCGGCTTCATAGTCGATGACGTCACCGAAAACAAAATGGCGGCTTCATAGTCGATGACGTCACCGAAAACAAAATGGCGGCTTCATAGTCGATGACGTTACCAAAAAGAAAATGGCTGCGGTGCCATAGTCAATGACGTCACCTAAAACAAAATGGCGGCTTCATAGTCGATGGCGTTACCGAAAACAAAATGGCGGCGTCATAATCGTTCTTAATGATCAGGAATTAGTTCTAGACTGGATTGAACTGTATGACAATGATAGTTTCATTGGACTTTCTTTCATGGAAATATTTATCATTAATTAATGTAAGAGTGGATTCACATCATCACCATGTCACAGTCGTCCATCAAAACGAAAGAATGGAGAATAAAGCACGACGACTTGATCGAAGTGTATTTCTTTGAAAAGCTTATATATTTAGTACATTAGTAGATACATACACACTTTATTCCTTCCGCATTCGAAATCAGAGAAGGATCAGTCACGTGATAAAATATCACGTGATGTCACTATTAATTTATTAAAACAAGACAACAAAATATATTTATGAATTTTTTTTATAATAATATAATAATAATACTTTAATAATTCTCCTCATGGGGCTTTTCAGAATTACTGCCTAAATAATATGTACAATGATGATTTAGAATATTCCCTTTCGTTCGCTCGTTATTCCTTTCTTAATCCCCTATTTCATTCCTTCGTCCTTTAATTCCTTCTCCTTCTTTCCTTCCTTCCACTTTCTCATCTTTCTCCTCCTATCTCACTTTCAAGCGTTCTTTCTTTCTCTATGCTCTTCGTATTTCGTCTTTCCAAAGCCCTGTTCTAAAACGCAATGTTTGATACGTAGTTGGAACCAAGCAAATCAAATCAGCAGGCACATTTGTACGGGTCAACTGCCTTTAATGAGCGAAACAGTACAACCTGCTTAGACCCATCTATTCATAATAGAGCACCAGCTACGCACGTCAATAATGCAGCCCAATCATTTCCTTAGCAAAATAAAAACAGCAAAACACATTCAAAATAATCTATAATCCTTACAGGAGAAAAAAAATGCTTAAACAGAGTATCAAAATAAAAACATTTCGAGGTATTTTATGACGAGAAATATATTAGGCCCGTGAACTCTAAAGATCAAGAGCCCTTTCTACCTGTGATATCATATCTGTGATGTAATATGTTTGCTTCTAACACGGTCCTTGCATTTTGGTCATGAAAAATAAATAAGTCTTCACTACCTACCATCATTGCGTCTTTGGTTGTAATACTGGAATAAGGGGTCTATTTTGATAAGCAACTGGTTATCACATAAATTAGGTAAGTACAAAAGGTATTTTACTTTAAATAGTTTAAAATCAATTACAAATATCATTGTTTTGTCTATAGATAAATGTTTAGACTATTAGAATCTAAAATAAACACTATGTTATTAAACAATATTTAGGCAACGCAATTGTAAATTATTATATCCGGCCTTAAACACAATTTAGCGAAGAATTATCGTATCAATATGTCCTTGCATTAGCGTGTCGCCTTCTTATCTATTTGTTTTCAAATTGGTAAAAGCGAAAGTTCTTATCGTACCAAAAGTTCAAATTACTCGATATATATTTTTGGAATACATCGTGTCATTTGTCTGAATGAACAACCAGAAAAGCCAGATTTTAAAATAGCCATCAAATGTTTTGTTTGATATGAAATAAGAAAACATCGATTTCTCGTTTGAACTGTTACTTCACTTTCATATGGTAATATCTGTTATGATAATAATGAAGGTTTGCTTTGACAAATTTTGGCAATAAAATTGTGAAATTAGCGAGAAATCAAGAAAGTTCTCAATGAGATTTACGTTTAATCTTCGTTTGTAGAAGAAGAAGAAGAATACTTTATCCATTTTTTATTGACACGAGATTGAATTACACCAAACCTTGTTTAGTTAAACTAAGTTTATTCTCGCTTCTCTAATTCGAGGGCATTTAATTTCACAAGAATCAAACTACCTGGAATTTATACTGTGCAACACAAAGGACAGTTTACCAGCAGTTTTGTGCCAAAAGTTTCATGGCGTTTGTAGATAATTTTCTAAACCTGTTTAGTTTAATAAACCACCTTAAACCATGTTTAAGCCTTGGTGTGAATGGGGTATTAGAATTAGTCCAATAAATAATCTGAGATTAGTAGAAGGCGAAGTGGCAAGGGTGCGAGGGGATCTGACGAATTCATCCAACCAGGGAGCAGATTTAGGGTGGGGCGAAGGAGACGTACGCCCCCCTTTTGGAAATGCTAACACTTTTTTTGCCAAAAGATAGTTTTACATAAAATTGGACTGAAACCAATGTCCAACCAGAACCCCCCCCCCCCCCCCTCCCCCCCTTGCAAAATATCTGGATCCGCCCCTACCAATAGATCGAGGGCACTTCAATGCTTCATTAAAATTAATTATATTTTATTCGAATGTTCGATTCGATAACCTTTTTTCTCTTGGTTTTGTCGTGTTTTTTTCTTCTTAGTCCTGATAATTTATTATGAGTAAGTCCTTCATATATGGTACATTATGGTGGTCCATAGTCATTATCTGTATACAATAATCCGTATTTTTAGGTACATTCTAAATGTTTTGCTATAAGATGTTACAATATAAATATGATAGAACGAGGCATACATGATAAAAATGTGCCATATATGAAGGATTGCCCTTATTATGGCATGAAATACCGCTGACTGTTAAAATGTTATTTTAGAAAATGCATCAATTACGATCGCTGTTCCTATTGGTTCTGCTCGCCATTGTTTCTTCAGGTGAGTTGCAAGCAATTTTTAAGAAAATTCTAAAAGCTGAGTGCGAATGTTGATGATGATAGTGATCATGGTAACGATGATGGTGATGATGGTGCTGCTGGTGGTGATGATGATTTTAGAATAATTTAAATTCGTAATGGAAGTGTCAAAATACCTATTATAAGTAAAACGAAAATGGATGGTGGTCATGATGATGATGATGATAATGATGATGATGATGATGATAATGATGATGGTGATAATTTTAGTATAATTTGAGTGTCATAATAGCATTGCTATTATATTGTAAAAAAGAATATGGATAACTAATTAACAGCGGACAGCGTAACGATAGGTAATTACCGCAGAATACGTAATTAAGATGGTGCTCGCTAAAATGGCGGTAATATAACTGGAGTTTATATGGCTACAAACGATTTAAAGCTAAATACATGAAGCTCAATATTTCCGTCATCATAGACATCGTGCATGCTCGACCTCAATCATCCGGGATTCACCCTCCAGTCCCGAATGTCCCGGACACTCCGAGTTCACTACAAACACCGGAGACCCCGGAGACCCCCACAACCAAAGAAACACCTGAAACTCCAAAGACACCAAAGACTCCAGTAACACCAGAAAGTCCTCGAACACCATCTTCCCCGGTAACTCCGGATACTCCCTGCACACCGGGTACAGTCCCAACGGTACCCGATACCCCGGTGACGCCCATATACCTCTGTATGTCCGGTGGGAGGTGCGCGTTTCTTATGCCAAATATTCCAGAGTTTGAACACGAGTTACCGCGCATGCCCAGTCCACATGATTTACCGGAAGTCTCTAACGTTGATGACGTATACGATCAACCGGAAGTCCCTGTGGCGCCCAAGGCACCGGAAGCGCCTAAACGAAGCCATATTTCGAGAGGTAGATAGCAAGAACTTCAAACAGTTTTAAGAGTTAAAAGTAGCTTTAGGAAAGACAAATATGTCAGGTTTATTAAAATATTTAAATGCGGCTTTACTGAAAGGAGCGGAAGACTGGGTCCGATTCGTGACCGAAAAGCATCTATGGGAAGGACAGATCCGCCATATTGAATGTACTCTAGAGCTTAGAATGCCTCGTCATTTCAACTGCTGTGTTCCTGGTTGCACCAACAACTAGCTTCCGAAATCCGCCTAATGTTTAATAGAGGCAGCCATGTTTGATTCTGTCCTGCCAAACAATCCCATAGATGCTTTGCGGTCACGACTCGAACCCAATCTTCGGTAAAGTGAATACTTACCACGTGATGACTAACGTTAACTTTCATTGGCTTACAGGTTTCGCTAGAAGCACAAGTAAGTACTATTGGTTGATAGTGACATTACTATAACAATAGAAAAGCCTCTGGAATAAAAACCCACACGTGGCCAATGTAAATTCTGTGTAAATGTCCCGAGAACCATGTACATTTTTACATTTCACAAAATTGTCATCAAATTGTCATCAAATTGACATCAAATTGACATCAAATTCACGTCAAATATATACAAAATTTATACTACATTTACACAAAATTTACATTAAAAGATACAGAAAATTTACATAAAAAAATACAGAAAAATTTTACGCGAAATTTATAAAACGAAATTTACATAAAGATTTACATAAAATTTACATAGACAAAGTTTGAACAAAATTTACACGAACTTTACATAAAAAATACAGAAACAAAATACAGAAAATTTACAGAAGATTTACACGAAATTTACACTCGAGATTTGCTCGCAAAAATTATATGTCAATTAAATGTACATGGTTATTATTTAGTAATTATAGTACTGTTTCACGGTTACACTCAATTGCAGAAACGTTGTAGTATACATTTATACAAATACACAAATATCTAATGAGATTCAAAATGTTAGACATGCTAAAATACAACTGTTTAAGCACAAAATAGTGCTGAAAACTATTGTGTTGTCCTTGCTGGATGCGATACTAATCTAAAATTGATGCTTCAGATATATTAGAAGAAAATAAGCGATGTTTCGCACTTTGCATCTCATTAGATATCTTGTATCTCATTAGATATTTGTATAAATGTATACTACAACGTTTCTGCAATTGAGTGTATATTGTTTGCACTCTAACATCTACTTATTTATTATTTACTAATTATTTGGTGGCTATTTAAAGATAATGTGGCGGCCATTTTAAATATCAAAGTGAATATTGTAACTGTCAACAGAGCGGAAAAACGTTTTATAGCCTCTTCTAATAAGGACACGTATAGGTCGTTAAGCTCAATATTTTGTTTACAAGCCCTTTTATGCTCAAATAACAAAATATCAAATGCCACCAAAATTCGGTGAATGGGTCTCAGAGATATAAGGCCTTTGGGAGAGGTGGCATTTTGATCAGCAGAAAAACCATTGTTTTCGTGAATATCTCCGAGAAGCTTTACTGTAACTTGATAAGATTTTGTCACAAGTTTTGAGTAATGGTAGCATAAATGCATCAATTGCAGTTTTTGATGTATCATTGCCAGTTAATGGAAACTGTATGAAAACAGCAGCTTTGCAGTTCATATCAAGAAATCCCCCATTAAAGTGTGCTGTTTGCTCGGCCAGCTTTCCTATGTCCATATTTGGGCATTGTACTTACCATATTTGGAAACCCTGTAAATATTTTTCGCTTAAAAGTACGATTTTTATCGAAAAATCCATCCAAACTTACAGCAAATCGAGTAAATGAATGTAAACATTGTCCTCCATTTTGTAACACGGCCAAAAAGACTGGGAAACCTAACACAGGGTGACCGGTAAACTCGTGCCCAGTCCCCGCTCTGTCGTAACTGTCTTTATTCTTTATAGAAAAAGGTCATGTGGCGCACAAAGCCAAGAAACAAGGAGGTAAGACAAGAAAGAGAGAAAAATACGGTACATTAGTTCGGTATAAAGGGCTACGAACACTTAAATGGCTTCCAAATTAAACACGTGATCAGAAAAAGAAGCGAATCGCGTCACGATCGTCAGCGAAAATCGCCCTATTTTTAGTGCCCAGGTTAGCTCGTACTTTAATGTCGGAGTTGGAATGGCGATAGCCTGCATTACAAATACGTAGGTGAGGGATGAACTTCATGTATGATGTACTTTAATGTCTCCTTTAAAAGAAATCAGTGAGAAAGACAAACTAATTAATTTGATGAAAATATGCAGATATCATATATGAAGTACTTCCGGTGTGTGTTACCGCTGACCCTAATATTTCAAAAAAGCCACTTTAAACGCTCATCCAACATATTTCAAATTAAACATAAAAAATAATAAACAATAAATGAATAAATAATATTACATTAATATCCTTTGAAAATAAGTTTATCTTTAAGTGAAACTTTCTGTTCATACAGTCGAACCTCTCTTAGCAACCACGTACTTCACCACCTCCCATAAACGACCACCTTACTTGACAACAAGGGTGGTCGCTTACGAGAAGTTCGACTGTATCTAAGTCAAACACTGTAATTATCACCTCTTGTAAGCGACCACCTCTCATAATCGACCACTTTACTGGTGGTCGCTTACGAGAGGTTCGATTACATATGGTACATTGGTTTTAGGGTTAAGAGCTCGCCATTCCAACTCCAAATCGTTTATTTGAATATATCGCTTTCTGACTGACGACGAAAACAACAGTAAAGAAACCGACCACCAAAAATACCGACAACTTTAAATGATATTTTTTAATAATTTCTTTCTCTCGTTTTTTTTTACATATAAATAAAAAATAATGGCATTTTGATAATTTCGAAAATGATCTCAAACATGTACTTGCCAACTCTTGAATGTTTTCAAGATGGCGATAAATGCAGCTGAAATTTAAAAAAACAATGAATGAAATTAAAAATGGAGGGAAAAAGAGGAAAATTGAAAACAGAAGAAAAACATGGAAAATAAAACCGTCAAAAAACAAAATCCAAACTATCGCCAAACGAAACATTTGACAATGTCGACCCAGGTACAACTTACGAATAACGAACAGACTTGATCCACTGATGACGTAACGGACACGTGACACATGGACAGTCATTGGCTGTCATCATTTTAATCCATTTTGATTGGCTGATGTGCTACAGGTTCCCATGGTAATCATATGTCGACAGCAAGGAGAACCAGCACCAGCAAAAAGTCTGGCGATTTCGATTTCCCAGAAGGTTAAGCATAAATTTAAGTCCATTTTATGTAAATTAATTAATTAATTTAATTAATTATGATTAATTAATTGATTAATTAATTAAATTTTGCATGTTTTCTTAAAACTTTGCATGTCACTCTTAAAAGTTTTTTTTTTAAGTAAAAAATTTTTTTTAAAAGGGCGTTATTTCTCCAACTTGCTTAATTTTTTCTCTGGTTCTTCGTAATGACCTATTTTATTATCTTTTAATGTTATCTTTTTCTGATTAAATTACGATTGGAGTTGGAATTCCGCGTGAACCAACCTTGACCGAAAAATATTGTGTTTTCATATCAAACTTATGTCATCACATATCACGCGGATAACGTTTTTTGTTAATGCTTTGTTTACTAATGCACGTGAGGCCCAGCAATTTGTTCCAAAATGATTCGTATCAATTTTTGCTTGCTTCAAGGGACTGGTCGTTAGAGACCTTGTGTGTGATCCCATGATGCCTTGCGCGCAGAAAGTTTTGAAATCGAAATTTGAAATAGATTTCAGTTAGAAGCAAATTTGGGGTCGGTATAATTTGAACCAACCTTGACCGAAAAATATTGTGTTTTATTTAAAGTCTATATAATATAGTTTTAGCAAGGTGCATGTGAACACGAAATCTAAACATTAGCGCAAGGTATCATGGGGGCGGGCACAAGATCTTTGGGGTCGCCATTATAGTTTTAGGAGATGCATGTAAACACAAAATCAAAACATTAGCGCAAGGCATCATGGGGGCGGACACAGGGTCTTTAGGGTCGCCATTATAGTTTTAGGAGATGCATGTAAACACAAAATCAAAACATTAGCGCAAGGCATCATGGGGGCGGGCACAGGGTCTTTCAAATCAGGGTAGTGCAATAACTGTGATGGGACATTTTTCTCATTCCTCGCAAAAAGGGGTGGCCCTTGCCCCTGAAGAAGTTTACAAAAAAAGATCTTAGGTGGAATGAATTGTTTTTCATACATCCATATTCCTTCCTCTCCATTGAGTATGTAACCGATAATCAGTCCCTTAAGCCACACCTTTTATGAAATGATTTTTAAGATGCTCATCTTTCTTTAACAACAATCTTTGGCAACTCGAGTGAAAATTATATGTTACCTAATAATTTGGTGGTGATTTATAGTTCTTATAGTATAAGTTATCTATGATATTAATGGTGTTTTTATAATGTTTCCATGTACGTTCTATTTGCAGTTCCAGGAGCAATGGATGGCGGAATGGGCGGAGGTAAGATTGCAGTCCACGCGAATTTCCACCAAGAAGTTGCACCCCTTCAACTACTTTTTAAAACGTCTTTTTGTGTTTCAGGTTTTGGCGGAGGCATGAGTCCAATGGGTGGATTTGGTGGAATGGAAGGGATGGGAGGAGGAATGGGAGGAATGGGAGGTGGTATGGGAGGAATGGGAGGTGGAATGGGAGGAATGGGAGGAGGAATGGGTGGAATGGGTGGAGGAATGGGTGGAATGGGTGGAGGAATGGGTGGAATGGGAGGAATGGGTGGAATGGGTGGAATGGGAGGAGGTGACATGTCCATGGGTTTCAACGCTGGGACGACTACCATGGGAGGTGCTGGAGGTGCCACGATGGAAGGACCAATGGGCGGATCTATGATGCCGATGATGGGTCCCAGTGAGGCTGGCGGTAATAGCGAAGGATCTTTGATGGGCAAGCAGTTTATCGAGGGTGCCGAAGGTACGTTGACCATTGCTGTAATACTATTTCCTTATGCGCTCTTCCAAAACGTAATGCATAAAACAATGGTTATTGTTTTCAATTGACATTTATTCTCTAACTATGCACATTTTCTATATATATCTTCATTTGAATATATGAAGATGTTGTCAAGATGACAACGAAACGTAGTTCTCTTATTTCCCTAATTTTCATTGTAAAATATGCCTCGTTATTATCTTTGGTACTTTTAAGGCTTTCGCGTGAGTTAGACATGATATACTAGTTTTACGGTTTTCACGCGTATGAAATCAAAAAATCAGTGTTGACGTTTCGACTGCACTGGTGGCAGTCTTCATCAGAATGATAGATTATAAGCATTTTTGGACGAGCTGTGAGCAAAATATCGTGATTTGTCAGTGGCGAGCAGATTAATTATTTGCCGATGCCGAAGGCAGAGGCAAATAATTAATCTGCGAGACACTGACAAAATCACGATATTTTGCGATAACGCGTATGAAATAAAAATTGTTTTATCATTCGATTCATTTCTATCAATTCGTCAGAATTATTGAATATAAACATATTTGAAAAATATTGTAAAACGAGCTGCCATGTTTACACTGTGAATGATCAATTAAGTGCGCATGCTCAGACCGTTATTTGCAGCGAACATTGTTTAATCTTCACTGCGCATGCTCAGACCGTTATTTGTACGCAGTTATTTGCATGTCGAGGTCTTTCAGCCAATCAGAACTGCTGATAGAAACGAGTCGAATGATAATTGTCTTTATTTGAAGAGTGTAATATTGTTCCCTTATATCTTTTCAGGAATGGGCGGAGGCATGGGAGGAATGGGCGGAGGCATGGGCGGAGGAGGCATGTCTATGGGCGGAGGAGGCATGGGTGGAATGATGGGTGGTGGAATGATGGGCGGTGGCGGTGGCGGTGGAATGGGTGGAATGTCGATGGGTGGCGCAGGCATGACGATGGATAATCCTATGGGTGGTATGCAAAGTATGGACTCCATGGGAGGAATGGGCTTTAAAAGGAATGCAATCTGGAGGTGAGCCACTGATTTTATTTATTTTTGCAAATACTATATATATATATAATTAAATAATGTAAAGAAAAAAATCATACGATGACATAGGCACTACAGTTCTGTTTCGAGAGGGCCAACCGGTCCTCTCTCGTCAGGTGCAACAACACACTGACTAACTAAGCTCCTTAAATACACTAATCATGACGAGAAAATTAGTGTCCTTTTCAATACACTAAGGAGCTTATTTAGTCAGTGTATTGGTGCACCTGACGAGAGAGGACCGGTTGGCCCTCTCGAAACAGCTCTGTAGTGCCTATGCCATCGTACTACATTTTTTCTTTACATTATATATATTTTTAATATATAATTTTTTTCTCTGGTCCTTTTCTTACATTTCCAATTTGTTTATCCAATAATTTATCGTCAAAGAAATTTATGGAAACATACGTCACATAAGAGACAAACCTTGTTACCGTGAAGGTCGGTCCATTTATGGAAGCTGCTTACTGGAAGTGGGCGTTCCAAAGATGTGACAATTTCGATTTCAAAGGCAAACTACCAGTGGAAAAAGCGAATTTACAAAGTGTTCGTAAAGCAGCGGTCTTCGCCTAGCAGAGGATATGCAAACGAGATCTTATAAGCTTTTATCCTCGAAGACAAACTTATTTAGAACGTTTTAGAATTACTTGATGACGTCATCCAACATGGCGGACATGAATTTAACATATATTTTTATCTTTTTTCAAAAAGGAAACAACATGATGGGCGGAGGAATGAGCGAAATGGGAGGAATGGGAGGAGGAATGGGAGGAGGAATGGGAGGAGGAATGGGAGGAGGAATGGGCAACATGATGAGCATGTTTACTGGAGGACAACAAGAACCTGGACAGGAAATGTCAAGCGCTGGAACCAAACGAGAAAAGCTAAGTCGAGTGCGCAAAGCATCTAAGAGAAAGGATATAAAGAAACCCACAAAGCAGTAAAGAAACCCCAGACAAGCAGATGGAAGTATTTCATGTCCTGTGGCTTTCAGAATAGTTTGCGGAGCCAATGGTTTCATTAATGTTTGAACAAGTTACTCTGAGTTTTTAGTGGCAAGAAGATGATCTTTTATAGAACACAGCATGACGTACCTCTTAGGAAACACCCTCCTTTAACTACTCTACTGTCGTCCACACCTACATATAAACTGTTATTTCAACAAAGACTCCATAGCTTGCAGCTAGCTGACTACAAAACGAAATACCTCCTTCTTGATCACAAGAAAGTGACTTTAAATTGTGGCAGTGATTTCGGAAGACTTGTGTTTATGCGGTGGTATCTTTTAGAAATGTGTGTCCACGTTGATGGGACAGTTTCCTGGAAGAAAATCAAATAACATATACAGAGAAAGATTTCGATGATGTCACCCATCAGGCACTAAATTCCATACAGAAGTGCCGACTTGAATTTGCATGAACATATCAAGTCAGAGGATGAAATATAAGTTTAGGTATGTGCAAACTCATGAATAAAAATGGTTTGTTAAAATCGTTTCTTTATTGTGAAGATTATGTGAATGACAGAGATGATATTATAACATTAATGTGATCTCTTGAGGGCATATATAATCGTTTATTTAGGCCCAATGAAGCTAGGTTAGTTATGCCCGAGCACAGCGATAAAAGATCACATTAATATCATTTATATTTCCTAAGCCCTAAATTATCAAGGATTTAGTTCAAAAGAAAGTCTAAATCTATCGAGAAGTGACTCAACTCAACTTCACCTTCGGCCATCTTGTTTTAATTTTGAAGCAGCTAATTTACATTTTGACGGGCAGAAATATGACGTCACGTAAACCTGCAGCAAATTCAGCTAATTTGCATAAACCATCACTCGCGCGCATGTTATATCAGTTGACGTCACTTGCGGGCATAAATATCCTATAATGCCCTCGGCCCTCTGTTTTCCTGACTTTACAAATGGTTTTCTTAGAATCTACATAGAAATTGTGAGTGATTTATGCCCTCTAAATCCTTGATAATTTTGGGCTTAGGTAATATAAATTTCACTTTAAGAATGCCTTGAGTTCCACATGGCTCAACATTGAGAAGGTGCTGCCTTTGTAATTACATCTACAAATGGTTGGACTTTCGCGTGGCTCGGATGACCACGTAAAATGGCGGCCCCTTCTCTCCATTGCATTTAAAAGATGCTGTAAGTTCCACAAGGCCCAACATTGAGAAGGTGCTGTAGCTGGACTTTCGCGTGGCTCGGATGACCACGTAAAATGGCGGCCCCTTCTCTCCATTGCATTTAAAAGATGCTGTAAGTTCCACAAGGCCCAACATTGAGAAGGTGCTGTAGCGCTGGACTTTCGCGTGGCTCGGATGACCACGTAAAATGGCGGCCCCTTCTCTCCATTGCATTTAAAAGATGCTGTAAGTTCCACAAGGCCCAACATTGAGAAGGTGCTGTAGCTAGACTTTCGCGTGGCTCGGATGACCACGTAAAATGGCGGCCCCTTCTCTCCATTGCATTTAAAAGATGCTGTAAATTCCACAAGGCCCAACATTGAGAAGGTGCTGTAGCTGGACTTTCGCGTGGCTCGGATGACCACGTAAAATGGCGGCCCCTTCTCTCCATTGCATTTAAAAGATGCTGTAAATTCCCACAAGGCCCAACATTGAGAAGGTGCCGTAGCTGGACTTTCGCGTGGCTCGGATGACCACGTAAAATGGCGGCCCCTTCTCTCCATTGCATTTAAAAGATGCTGTAAGTTCCACAAGGCCCAACATTGAGAAGGTGCTGTAGCTGGACTTTCGCGTGGCTCGGATGACCACGTAAAATGGCGGCCCCTTCTCTCCATTGCATTTAAAAGATGCTGTAAGTTCCACAAGGCCCAACATTGAGAAGGTGCTGTAGCTGGACTTTCGCGTGGCTCGGATGACCAAGTAAAATGGCGGCCCCTTCTCTCCATTGCATTTAAAAGATGCTGTAAGTTCCACAAGGCCCAACATTGAGAAGGTGCTGTAGCTGGACTTTCGCGTGGCTCGGATGACCACGTAAAATGGCGGCCCCTTCTCTCCATTGCATTTAAAAGATGCTGTAAGTTCCACAAGGCCCAACATTGAGAAGGTGCCGTATCTGGACTTTCGCGTGGCTCGGATGACCACGTAAAATGGCGGCCCCTTCTCTCCATTGCATTTAAAAGATGCTGTAAGTTCCACAAGGCCCAACATTGAGAAGGTGCTGTAGCTAGACTTTCGCGTGGCTCGGATGACCACGTAAAATGGCGGCCCCTTCTCTCCATTACATTTAAAATATGCCTTAAGTTCCACAAGGCCCAACATTGAGAAGGTGCTGTAGCTAGACTTTCGCGTGGCTCGGATGACCACGTAAAATGGCGGCCCCTTCTCTCCATTTACACTAAAAATATGCCTTAAGTTCCACATGGCTCAACATTGAGGTGCTGCCTTTGTAGTTATATCTACAAATGGTTAAACTTTCGCGTGGCTCGGATGACCACGTAAAATGGCGGCCCCGTCTCTCCGGAGGGACTAAAAGAACCCAAACCACTGTTTGAGTAAGAGTATGGCAAGGAGTTCCCGATGTGTGGACGGAACAAAATTTCCTGGCCGTTGTGTAGAGGTGGCCGTTGTGGGGAGGTTTTAATTACAGTAAATGGACTCAGTGGTGGACGGGACAAACCTCCTGGCCGTTGGGTAGAGGTGGCCGTTGTGGGGAGGTTTTAATTACAGTAAATGGACTCAGTGGTGGACGGGACAAACCTCCTGGCCGTTGGGTAGAGGTGGCCGTTGTGGGGAGGTTTTAATTACAGTAAATGGACTCAGTGGTGGACGGGACAAACCTCCTGGCCGTTGGGTAGAGCTAGGTGGCCGTTAGTGGAGGTTCAACTGTGTTTCAAGGATTGAATGTTTCTCCATTGTACATTGAAACTGTAGCTTCTATGTGCCGTGTGATAGCATGACCTTCCCTTTGAAGGCATTCTCAAGAGGTTGTCTCTCTGACAGTACATAATTATTAAAGTTTACAAGTTACGTGAATAAAGTCCACAAGGTCGGCAGAAAATCAACAGAGCAGTACTCTTTGCTCAACAATGAGAGATAATTTTAGCCCATTCTTCCTGAATGCTTTGGGGTTGGAACAGTATCAAATGAGGTGGAAAGTCTCCTGGGTCAGGATGAGTAGGAACGTTTCCCCGGACTGTCCTTGATCGAATAACCGTATAAAAATATTTTTCTTAGTAGATCTACGAAGTGGCTATTCTTCTACTGGCACTCACACTCACTACCACTACATTCAATACAACACTCAAACTCACATGTTGATTTTTGCCGAGGGAGGAAAAACCGGAGAACCCGGTGAAAAAACCCTCGTGACATGGTAGAGAACAACACATCAAACAAACTAGCTCAATGCACATATGACCCGAGTCGGGAATTGAACCCGGGCCACAGTCAGTGCATGGTGAAAGGCCAGCACTCTCACCGCTCGGCCAACCATGCCACCATATCGCTTGAGCAACGTATTTTGGGGATGGGTGTCCCAAAATGAGAAAATTATAAATCATTTATAAAGTCGGCCAGCCTCGAAAAATAGTAGTCCAGAACCAAAATCCGAAGTACAAGAAAGTTTGTTTCTCTACATTTTATTTTCATTATCCATGAATATTTTCAGAAGCATTATTAATATTACAATCATTATAAATAGATCTCTTGTAAAACATTTCCTCTTGAAATGGGGACTCTGGACGTATGGTATAAAAACTGTAACATCTTAATTTGTATTGATCTGTACAAACAAAAAAACAACTATTCTAGTCTATAAATATTTGCATAAATATGAAAACAACATGCTTCAAATAGAGTACTAAAGTGTGACGTCACGAAACAATTAATTTTACTTTTATAAATTTTTGATTTCCAGTTCAGATAGAATATCATGAAAGAAGTTCACACACCAATTTTTATGACAATCGGTTAAATAGCGGTCGAGATATGGCCAGTTGAATATATAATTTGCCTTAACAAATCACTGTATTTTCGGCTCCGTTTTTAACTTTAGGAAATCAAAAATTTATAAAAGCAAAAATTATTTTTTATGACGTCATGACTTTAGTACTCTATTGGCAGTAATAACAACGATATACACACGGTTGATATCGATTCAATCGATCGTGACTCTTAGCGTGCGCAAATTTGTGGTGATGTATGGTTTGTGATCAAGGCTTTTTTAGGGTTATCAGGCATGGATCACTGAATGGACCTGCTCTTTCAGAACTATCAACTGCTCTAACAGCAAATTGATACCTGCTTCCGGATGAGAACTGTGTCAGGGTGCATGCCATTGGTAACGGTAGAGCTTTAACGACTCCAATCTTCTTCCACATATGGTTTGTGATCAAGGCTTTTTCAGGGTGATAAGACATGGGTCACTGAATGGACCTGCTCTTTCAGAACTATCAACTGCTCTAACAGCAAATTGATACCGGCTCCCGGATGAGAACTGTGTCAGGGTGCATGCCATTGGTAACGGTAGAGCTTTAACGACTCCAATCTTCTTCCACAATACTGGTGGCGTGTTGGAATTACTGTCATCCTGGCAAGCGAATAGTTCATAGCTATCAATGTTATCGGTGTTCTGGTCGGGTGTAATATTCCAGGATAAGACTATTCCATTCTCAACGACAGCTATGGAAGCGCTTGGCTTAGGGGGCGTAACCTGTGGAGCACCAGCAGGGAGGGTATGGCTTGGAACCTGTTGTGGTGGTATTACTTGAGATCTTCTATCAGAAATACGTTCATAAGGAGGAACTACGGTTCGTGCATCCGCGTGGCTTGGACCCATCGCACGAGCCTGTTCCATAGTACGAGGCGGGGCTAAAGACACATGGTGTTGTTGGACTTGAGGTGGATTTTGTACCTGTCTAACATTTTCTGGTCGTGGCTGGTACCTTTCGAAACTTCTCACTGGAGGAGGAACTCCAGGGCGGATGCCCGTCCCCTCCAACGTGCCGGGTTGGTAAACCACCACGGGACCTTGATGACGTTGTGGTACATTTCCAGGAATAAGGTGAGGTGGCTGTGATGTAACAACATTTGGGTCACGGAATTGTGGTCTGGGAGTATATACTTGAGCAAACTCCGGAGACCTTGGATTGTTAGGATCAGGTCGTACGTTGTGGACGACAATTGGTCTTGGTGCTTGTTGCAAATGGTGTGGCGTCTGAAAGTGGGGTTGTCTTGGAATATTTGTTTGTTGAGGTACAGGGGGGCGTTGTTGGGTATATTGTGGTGGAATGCCTGCTGGCTGCTGTTGGTTAACAGGTGGACGATTCTGTTGAGGGTGGTGCTGTCTGATGACTATATGCTGTTGTTGTTGCATGGGATGGGGTGGCGGTTGCTGTGTTCGCACATCATGAATTGCGACGGGGAATCTTTGAATTCGAACCTCATTACGCTGAACAGGGATCATATTTTGAGGGTGACCTTGTTGGCTTGGATGTGGATGTCGCGTTTGACCGCGTACATCGTAAGAAAAGGGTCTTTGAGGGTGTATTTGTTCCTGAATTCTTTGGGGTTGGGACGGGATCAAGTGAGGTGGATACCCTGGGCCACGAAGATCAGGAACATTTCCCCGGGCCTGTCCTTGTTCGACTAACCGTATCTCTTGAGGAACGTATCGAGGGGATTGAGGAACTTGTTGACCACGATTTGATACCGCGGTGTCAGCCGGTTGGTCTTGGACACGCATCACCTTATTAGGGTATCTCAAGGCTTGACCCGACTGAACAGTGGTGGTATGTGCCGGTTGCAATTGACCCTTATCGCGTGAATGACTCTCTTGAAAACTTTGACTTCGTTGGTTTGGTGAATACGTAGTTACATTTGACACCCTATTCCCAACAATATTTCTGTCCGAATGCGGAGGCATTTCCCGTCGCAATGATCCCGTGGAGGGACTACTATATAATCGTTTTGGCTGCTCCACTGATTGGCTCTCGACTCTTTGTCGTTCACCTTGGGTCTTGGTGTTATTTGGTACACTTCCAATTGACTGCCCAGGCTGTGTACGTCTTTCTGGTACTCTGGGTGATCTTGTTGGAGATTTATTAGTCGGAGAAACTATGATGACATCTGGTTCCACTGTCTTACTTTGAGAGGAAACTTGTTTGGAAGAAGGCAATGGATTGATAGAGTGTTTTGGTATTCCTGAACTTGGTTGATCAGGGTATTTCTTTCTCAAGTCGTAGCTATTCGTAACAGAGGGGGAAAGAGTGGGAGGTCTGTTAGGTACCTTTGCCTTAGATGCTGTAAAAGCTTCCTCTGCCGCATGTCTTCCTTTGTTCGAATGTGCCTCTTTGGGTGATAATCGAGAAGATGTTGTTTGAGGTGTCCTTGATTGTTCAGTGACCCTACCTGGCGATGAGTTGGTCCGAGTTTGAGTACTTCCAGCATCAACCACCATAGTACTCACATGGTGTTGTGATGTGATGTCAAGCTCTGTGCCTACATTTCTCGAAGTCTGTGCCTGCCCACTGATGTTCCCTGACGAAAGTGAACTTCTGCGACTTTGAGCTTCACCAGAATCAATCACATTACTGCTTCCCCGTTCTTGTGATCCGTCCTCAGTTCTTGATGGTTTTGGAGGTCTTGAAGAATCTTGACTGAGAATGCCCTCTTGCGTCGAAGATGTTACAAAACTTTGGGTCTTCGAGCTTGAAAACCTCGACTGACTTTCAAGTCCATATGGAGTTATTTTAAAATGACCCGTTTCGCCTGAATCTGTAGAAGTATTATGCTGTCCGCTTGTTAGATAGTTACGACGTGGGTCCAATTTAAAGTGACCCATCCCTTCCTTGGTTCTCTTTGGAGGAGAATTGTCTTGCGCCTGGAGCCCAATCGATGTCATGAAAACCTCACAAGGTTCGAGTTCCGTTTGGTTGAGTTCTGGATCCTTTTCAACAGTCAAGTCGGTAGTATTTGGCGACGTCTTTGAACTATCAACCCCTCTAGTATTATGTTCAGGTGCCTCGTTTGTTAGATTTTTGGGAACTCCATTGTCGGTTGTGGAAGCTTTAGTTGGTCCTGTGAGTGGATTCGACTCCTTAGTAGTTTCATTCTTAGATTTTGCCGTTTCATTATTACTGGGAGATGATGGAGATCTGGAGGAAGTTGATGGATGTGTGATTTCAACAACTTGCGGTGTACGGCTTCTTTCTTGAGTAACAGAAGGTGGTGTAGATGCTGGTTTAGTTTGCTCTGGTATGTCAATGTTAATGGTGGGTGTCTTGTGAAAGGAGGTACGACAAAGGCGCTAAAATATCAAAAAGACAAAAGCAATCAGACTTATTCAAAGGAAGGTCGAGGGCCGTATTGTTAGATAACTGTTACTGGTTAAAGGGGCCGACCCACCCACAGTGCTTTGCGCGCTTCTATTATTGTTTACATTGAATGACTATTTTTTAATAAACATATTATTATTATTTTGTGACTGCGATATCTCGATGTGTTGTAGTCTTAGTAGTGACTTGAATGTCTTACTATTTCGAGCAGAAAAGTGGAAATTATTATCACAAATAATTTGTGATAATTCCTTCCAAAATCACTCTCTTGACGAAAACAACTGCTTGATACAGAGATTAAAGATACAGAAACAACAAGTAATGTTCTTTGTCACTATAAAACCAACGATGTTTCAGATTTACACGGATTGAATACAACTGTCATAAAACTCTTGAATTTCGATGGCATAGAAAATGGCGGACACGCGCGCAAAGCAGTATGGGTGGGTCGGCTCCTTTACGAATATCCCCTCGGTAAGTAAAGTCATCAAATCAAATCGTAAACACTAATAAGGTAATAGTTTAAAGTGACCGGAAATGGAAGTGGTACCCATATAACTAAATGGCCTCCCTCTACTAATAAGTGGAAGCAGAAGTAGAAGTGGCACTCAAAGAACTAAATGGCCTCCCTCTACTAATACGTGAAAGCGGAGTGCAAAGCGAGAAAGATATCAAAAATTAAAAGAACTGCACTATTTTTATTTTTTGCTCAGTTAAATACATACCCCTGCACTATATTTATTTTTTGCTCAGTTAAATACATACTGCCCCCCCCCCCCCCCCCCCCCCCCCCCCCCCTCTTAAATTTTGGGCTATCTATGGCTATGTATGACACGGTTCTATTTGTTGCTACAGACAGACAGTCGAACTGTGGACTTACGAGGTTCATGTTCACTTGTACACCACGTGAGGTACGAGGTTGTCGTGCCTATTAAAATCAAATAATATAATGATTATCAAATTGACTTATGTGCAGATAATAATAATAATAATAATAATAATAACCACTAATAATAATAATAATATTTTTTATTTTTTTTTGTCAAAGAACGTACGAAATATGCACAAGAACGCGCGAAATATGGGACCGTATTTTGGGTAGTTACTTCAAACTGGCTTTCCAATCATTCATGCAGAATCGTGCGATGAAAATTAACCAATCAGCGTGCGAGAATTCTACATTGGCTAGCGCGCGCTCATACAGAGATTTCCAAGTTTTCACTGTAATTTGTTGTTTTTCTTTCACCAGAATAGCTAGTTTCTTTGACAAAAAATATAATAAACAACTTATTAGTCGGCTAAGCATCTAATACGGCTGTGTATTTTTACGAGTCATTTGGTATTTTGGCGAGCCTTTAGGCGAGCCAAAATACATGACGAGTAAAAATTCATAATAACCTCTCTCTATATATATATAAATAAAAAAAATTAAAAAAATAATAATAAAAAGAAATTATTACTAATAAAAATTTAAAAATTTTAAAAATTATAAAAATAAACAATAAGAAACAATAATAATAATAAGCAAGACGATCTACAAGCGTCCACTTGGCGGGCTTCAGCAATGAGCCTTCGGTTTCCTCAGCGGCACAGAGCGCATGCACCTTGGTACCCAGTTGGCGATTTGTGGCCATAAGAAAAAGAAAGCCCATTTTTCAAGAAGTACACAGTGATCATTCCTTTGAGCACACAATGACATTACTAGTATATATTAACGCGTTAGAAATATTTACAGTCAACTCTCTTTATTCATGTCATAGTATTGTTGCGTTAGAAAGATATAGACTATGTTATCTCCGATGTGTATGGAAAGGAAAAACACAAGGCAAGTCCAGTTATAGGAGAGATACAAGAATTTCACAGAACGTGTACCACAGGAAGCCCAATTGCCAGTTTTCAACCCAGAATGATTCATTCATCCAGACCTTCTCAAAATCCCGGCAAAAATCAGCGAAGGCGTTACCTTTTCCCTGTTTTTAAAAACTTTCTGCAGTGCAAGATGCAAGCGTTTGCTCGTTCTCTGTAGCAGCGCGTTCTCTCTTTCCAGACGCTCAACTCTATTCTCGAGCTTGGCGTTTTCTTGCAGCAAATTGTCCTCAAAATGTTTTGTTCGTTTTTCGATGACATCCTTGAGAAGCTGAAAGATGGAATAGTGGAATCATGAGACGGAATAGTGGAATCATGAGATGGAATAGTGGAATCATGAGATGGAATAGTGGAATCATGAGATGGAATAGTGGAATCATGAGATGGAATAGTGGAATCATGAGATGGAATAGTGGAATCATGAGATGGAAAAGTGACGGTAGGGGTTTTAACAGCATTTTCGATTATTGCGATAATGATAAATTAAACTGATATCGATGATGACAAGGCCGGTGATGATGATGACGATGATGTTGTTGTTGGTCATTTTGGTGGAGGTGGTGATGACGATGGTAGTTATGGTGGTGGTGGTGATAATGATGGTGATGATGATGATAGTGAAGCTGATGATGGTGATAATTATGGTGATGCTGATGGTGATGATGATGATGCTGATGCTGATGGTGATAATGATGGTAGTGATGCTGATGGTGATAATGATGGTGGTGGTAATGATGATAAATATCTTACACAAACCTGATATACATGTAGTTCGTCTGTCATAAGTGACGTCTTCTGTTTTAACCCGTCGTTGTTCTCTGAACTGCTCTTTTCGTCTGCTTTCGTCAAAATAAAATAAATGAGCAAATCTTCAACTCGAAGCAAATATCCAAAGAATACTACTACTACTACTAATTTTTTTTAGGGGGGGGGGGGGGGGGGGGGGGGGCTAATCGTCCTTCCTTGCAGCCGGATGCTGAATTACGAAGGACGCAGCTCAACGTGGCCCAGTCGAAGGCATGTAAAGGCGCACCATGTCCGACCACGGAGCACAGCACAGATCGAAATATTGTTCGTTTCTACTGAGGGAGGTAAACCGGAGTACCCGGAGAAAAACCCTCGAAGCAAGAGAGAGAACGAACTAACAAACTCCGTGAATTGAACCAGGCACCACAGCGGTGATGCGAGTGCTCTTACCACTCAGCCACCCTTGCTTTACTATTAATTGTAATTAAAACAAGACGCTCATTGAGCGTTCACTCGTGCCCTGGTGCAATAGACCTCTTTAGCTTGTATGCAAATTGCCCATTTCAGATCATGCGATGTAAACATTGATATTCTCTGGAGAATTGTTCCTTTATATTTCTGAAATTTATTCGTTTATATTGAAAGGACTAATTCTCCAGAGAACACCATGTTTACATCACATGATCTGAAATGGGCAATTTGCATACAAGCTCAAGAGGTCTATTGCGTTCTGAAATGAAGTTCATAATGAAAGACGCAGTGCCACCAACATAAACAAGAGCGAACTATTTGACCCGTTTGAGCATAGAATTACTTCATTACGTGTATAGTGCTATTGAAGCCTTTGTAAGCTTAAATATATTTAACAAAAACAAACGATGGGCGTTATCAGAACCATCTGACCTATGCAACCTCAAGACGTACCGAGTACGTACTGATTCGAGATCTTTATCTATGATCACCGACAAATAGTCCGTCCCTCGTCACGCAACTGTCATTGTCATAGCGATTGGTATGGCCGGCCTGTGGACCAATATTCAGTATTCCGAGCTATAGACTAGCCTGCGGAGGAGGCTAACTTTCGGAACTTTACGGTATATTAGTAAAATAATAATAACTAGACATTGCTATGGGCAATGTACACTCGTGCCCTGTTGAGAATGAGCTACATGTACTGACATGCTTCATTGGGATCCCTGTGGTAGTGTGGATACGAGTTTTATTTTTGCTTGAAAGCTTCCCTTTTCTACCTGGAACCAGCACATGTAGTTATCTTTCGTGATCAATGCCGTATGTTTTATATTTCGCTGTTAGAGTGAAAATATTTGAACATTTTAAAAGTAAAATCAAGAGACCATTATCTTGGTATATAAAAATGTATTCAACGAGTAAAGTTCAATGATTGATAGTAGTGTGTTGTTGTCGGTCGATTTTTCATTTAGACTTCGAAATATAAAATACCATAAATATAAGCTTGTGGTTTCCTTTCTAGTAGAACACATAGACGTCCAGCTATTCGTGTGCTTATATCAGTTGGACGATAAGGATTTTCACTGAATGTGGCGTGTGTGTCAGTTGTATAATTGGGCTTCCTGTGGTTTCAGGTAGCCCAAGCGTAGAAATCAGTGGATCGTGACGTCTTTGGATTTTCGTTTTGGGTCGGGAATGAGCTCTGATAAAGCCTTCAAAGGGTATGAGATTCTCAAAAATGTCTTCACAACAGTAGTCTGAAAATTAAAGAACAAATTGGTGTAGAAATTTGAGCAAGAAATTCTGGTTTTGAGTGGTTTTGAGCGATTCGAAAATTTTGGTTCAGGTCATTTTATAGTTTTGTGTATGAGTTTGTTTGTTTCTAGAATACTAGAAATAAAGAATAATAGTTGTTGAAGTCCCCTGTGTAGTTTTCTTGAGGTTTTGAGTTGTATTTATTCGATGATGGGTCAGTTGTCTTGTGAATTTTGATGTGTTGACTAGCGCTGAACGGCGACCGATGAAGGGGATGCCCGGGCTCTGACTTGTTGCTTTATACCTCGTCTTTTTATCCTTCATTGGGCCAACACATTTAATTTCGCCACTCTTTAACATTGCGATTGTGCGAGACAATTCAGTAGTACAAAATTCCCTTCCTAATAGACACACCAGCTTTGACGTGACTATATCATGTTTTGGATTTGCCAAAGTCCCACATCGATTACGAGAAAGATAAATGTTTGTATATAAATAGTTCCAATACATTTACATGTAGATACTAGGCCTCGGTACTAGGCGTTGCAAACCTTCTCCCCTTGCCCTCCCCCTTCTCTGATCCCCAACCCTCTCCCCTATTTATATTTGGGTCTCGATAGCATGTGACCGGATATTGCATAACTTTGCGATTTTCTGACATTGAAAAAAAAAAAAAAAAAAAAAAAAATACGCGTTGGATTTTATAACTCGTGCGGCCTACGGCCTGGGCACGAGTAATAATAATAATTGACCTCCGGTGCTTCCCCTGATTGATTTGTGCTTTGTAATCTTTCTTGTTGCCAGACTTGATGTCTCCTTCCGGCCATAGCTCGACGTTGACGAACAAAATAAAAAATAATAAAAAATACGGTCTCGAAACCTAGACTCGTGCGCCGGCCTGGGCACGAGTAACTAGAGTCAAATTCCCAGGTTCCAAATATACTACTTAGTCATTAATGCTATATTTATTTATTTATTTACTATTTAGTCAACTTGTCGAGAAGGGTTACCTGGATGTAATCGGGTAGTGGTTTCTGTACTTTTCGACTGAAGGTCCTTCGTCTTCTCTGGCTGGGCGCCAGATTTAGCGTAATCCTGCGCAACTTTGGCTACCTCGACTTCTTTTCCTTGTGCATTTGATCGACTTGTTTCATCGTTCGTTTGTGTATTCAGTTCATTCGTTTGATCTCTTGTTCGGGTATTTGAGGAAATTTTTTTTTTCTGTATTTCTTGATTACTCGCTGTGGATAGCTCAGTTTTATTCTGAACGCCCATTGGATGAGGACACTCCTTACTTGGTACCCTATCGGCACCAGACCCACCTATATCATGCCCCTCTCCAACAGTCCCTTCCACTATCCGTGTCGTCCCAGCAACGGAAAGACATGAACTTTGCGTTGCTGCTTTGGCAACGGATTCGTCATCATACAACTTCGCTATCTTGACCACACAAACGTCCTTGATACTTTCGTTACTATTTTGGTCACGTTTTCTCTTCCCCGCCCTTTCCTTGAGAACACCTGTCTGCATCCATCGTTCGCTTGTGTCTAAAACTTCGATAGTTTCTTCCTTACTCTCGTTACTGTTTACAGATGAAAAGATTTTGATCGTGTCTTGATCGACCGGCGCATTGCCAAGACATCCTTCCGAAAAGTCTGGCCGAGTCTTAGCCGAGTCGAGCCCGAGTCCAATCCGAGTCCTACTGAAGGAAGCTTCAGCTGTTCCTTCCTTCACCTGGGTTGCTTCAGTATTGCTTTTGCTTGCTTCTTTCGCGAGCTCATTTTTATCTGCGGGCTTCTCTCTTCCAAAAGCAGTAGTGGTTAACATACTTTCCCGAGCAAGTTTCTTGATTTTCCGAAGCCGCTCTAAAACTCCTTCATTTATGTTGATCTTGTTGAGCAGGACACGTGGTGATCTTGGAGCTGTGGCGGGAAGAACACCTAGAAATATCAGACAGTTTATGATTAGGTCTATTTTAGGATGATGTATAATAATAACCCTTTTTCTTAAAATTGTAATATAATTCTTTTTTATAGTTCGTTTTTATGATTATAATAATTATGTATTTTTATTCTTGGAGGTCCCTCATGAAAAGCACCCACACAAGCTTCAAGAGTTCCAGACTTTCGGTATGCACGCAATGCATTATGAGATTATTACAAAGGAAAAGTGAGCACCAATTCTAGACACAGGGAGCCCAAGCTATGTTTTTGCTCACATTTCCTTTGTAATAATCTCACAATGCATTGCGCGCGTACCGGAAGTCTGGAACTCTTGATGCTTGTATGGGTGATGATGTCTCCTCCTTAAATAAAGTTCATTCATTCATTCATTTATTTTTATTTTTTTCTATTTTTTTAAATTATATAATAATACTTATTAGTATATACCACACAAGTGAATAGTACTTTTCGTGCGCTCTGATTGGCTACTCAATCTCGGAATATCCTTGGCTATTCACCTCCAAGCAAAACAAGATGGCGTCGCGTTTCGCGAGCGTGTCTCTTTCTTCTTGAAAATAATTTTTATATAATTGGCTGGTGATTCACTTGTGTGGTATAACTAAAACAATTATTCCCCTCAGTGTCGGTGAGTAGTGGTAGATATTTACCTCGCCGCTTGGTAAATATCCACCACTACTCACATCAACTTCGGGGAATAATTGTTCATTAAATTCAACTCATTAACAATTCTGAGGAAAATAGAAAAGAAACGTGATAAATAGAAAAGGATGTCTTACCATTTCCTTTGTCGCCTTCTAGTTTCCTGCAATATATAGGAAAAAAGGAACTTAGTACGGTCGAACCTCCCGTAAGCGACCACCCAAAATGTCAAGCTTTGTGGTCGCTTACGAGAGGTTCCAACTATAGGAACTGAACTTTTGGTATTTTGGAAAACTGTTCACTTACGAGAGGTGGTCGCTTACGAGAGGTGGTCGCTTACGAGTGGTCGCTTACGAGAGGTGGTCGCTTACGAGAGGTGGTCGCTTACGAGAGGTGGTCGCTTACGAGAGGTGGTCGCTTACGAGAGTGGTCGCAATCGGAGGTTCAACTGTATTTCAAATAATAACTTTTGAAAAGTATCTAAGAAGAAGAATACTTTATTTGCACTTTACATAATATTACAAGTTTTTTTGTATTGATAAATAAAATTAAGGAGGAGAATAAAATGATAGTGTAAATTGTAAATAGGTTAAATAGTAAATAAGGTAGAAGTGCTGGAGAGCTAGAGTAACATTCGTTTTCGAGCTAGCTCACCAAGATTTAGAATTGATTTAGAATTGTATTTGCCTGTCATTTGAAAGCAGATAATGAGATTCATGGACTTTTAACAGCTGATTGATATCAAGTAATATAATAGTTCATTAACAAAGCAGCTCGTCAATAACAGCTATCGTAATAATTAGCATAAAATATGAATGCTTGTTGATAGAAAGCGTTGCTATGGTCACCCTCGAGACCGAAGATTATGGCGGCTTTTTGAAAATGGGTGAAAGAAGAAAGGAAGAGAGGGAGGAAGGAAGGGAGGAAGGGAGAAAGGGAGAAAGGGAGAAAGGAAGAAAGGGAGAAAGGGAGAAAGGGAGAAAGGGAGAAAGGGAGGAAGGGAGAAAGGGAGAAAGGGAGGAAGGGAGGAAGGGAGAAAGGGAGAAAGGGAGGAAGGGAGAAGGGAGAAAGGAAGAAAGGGAGGAAGGGAGGAAGGGAGGAAGGGAGGAAGGGAGGAAGGATTTTTAATCACTGAATTCACTCAAACGTAGCGCCGTGATGTCGGTTGATAGAAATAAGTCACTCATGAAAAATCTATCAGCCAATGTGCTAAACCGCTTTCATTTTCAAGTCTTCTATGAAGCATTTTTGTCGAATAATTTATAATAAGTACAGTATATATTTATATTCCAAAGTTTATATTTTAATATTAATATTCTAATGTTATCATTTTCTGAAAAACCCTAAAGGGAGAATTTAATAAAGTATTATTATTATTATCTGCATGTAAAGGTGTTACTCAATCCAAGTAAATATACGTGCGGAGATACGGAATGTATCTTCGAGTGTGCAGCTCCATATTGTATAGATATCGAGATGAACACGAGAAGATACATTTCGTATCTCCAAGCGACAATGTAATTTTCTTTTTATTATATGAAAAATAAATGATATCACACGTGTTGATAAAAATGATATCGCCACTGGGAGGAGTGTATGGGGATATCATTTTTCTATCAGCCGGTAATAGAGTACCAACACTAAAAGTGCAACATAAATAGTACTAAATAGTGCTATTTTATACTAATTCTATTGTTTTCTATTGTTTAATTAGCACTAAATAGTGCAAAGTATTGCCCGCGTTTAGTGTTTGTACTCTACCACTGTACTTCCTATAATAGATTTAGATATGCAAATATTCCGGTTCACACTATGTTATCAATACAGCAAACAATTATCGGAGTCTTTGCTCTGTGGGGGGTCGAAAACAATATCAAATCGAAATATTTCGCTTCAGTGAAAACGTAGTCTAAATCGGAACCGAGTTCATTCAATCATCCCTCTATTCATCCATCCATTCATTCATCTATTCATCCATCCATTCATTCATCCATCCATCCATTCATCCATTCATTCATCCATCCATTCATCTATTCATCCATCCATTCATCCCTCTATTCATCCATCCATCCATTCATCCATCCATTCATCCATCCATCCATCCATCCATCCATCCATCCATCCATCCATCATTCATTCATCCATCCATCTATTCATTCATCCATCTATTCATTCATCCATCTATTCATTCATCCATCCATCCATCCATTCATCTATTCAATCATCCATCCCTTCATTCATCCCTCCATTTCATTCACAATAGCCTATAAACGTTGACCCAAAATTCGTGTAAACACAATGTTCGTCGGAACTCTTTGAAGAACGACGGCAATTAGCAATACGCTGTTTTATTATTGTTAATTGGTGTTTTGCATGAATCTAGTCCAATATATATTCAAAACAGTAATAATACTAATAAGTTATCAAACCTTCGTTTCTTTGATCTTTCAATTTCTTCCATCGCATCTTCCCCTTGAACACAAAACAGAGTTTGAGTTAACACTGCAAGCTCAATGGCTCGAAAGCCCGAGAGGTTTAATCCGGTTGACAAAGTGCATTACCATAATATTATAAAGCCCCATTTACACGACACTATTTTTGGGGCACGGCACTCCTAAACTTTTGGTACTTTTAGAGCACGGCACTCCTAAACTGTGTGGTGTAGACGACACAATTCGCGAGTGCCGCGCTAGGAAAGTAAGGCACGCGTACCTAAAGTTAGGAGTGCCGTGCCCCAAAATAGTGTCGTGCACTCGCGCAAATGAGGCTTATACCCCATTCACACAAAGGCTTAAACATGGTTTAAGGTGGTTTAACTAAACAGGTTTAGAAAATGATCTACAGACGACATGAAACTTTTGTCATAAAACATGCTGGTAAACTGTCCTTTATGTCGCACAGTATAAATTCCAGGTAGTTTGATTATTGCGAAATTAAATGCCCTCAAATTAGAAAAGCGAGAATAAACTTAGTTTAACTACACAAGGTTTGGTGTGAATAGACCAAATCGGCTAACGCAATGTTGTACCCTATTCAGATCTTTTGGGAATACGGTTCTTTGTCTGTTGTATTTCGATTTCAATAGAGCATTGACATGGAAATGTTTGGAACAAAAAGCTCTTATTCCCAAAGGTTTTGAATTGGGATAAAGAATGTAAACATTGCGTTAGCTGAATTGGTCTATGGGGTATAAGTTGCAGACAATACTAATCTATTGATCCCAAGGCCTCGCACCGGATCATTGAGCAACGACTTACTTATAATATACAGTCATTTGCAAAAATTCTGGCCGCCACGAAATATCAATATATCAATATATCGGGTGCATTATGGGTAGTTAAATAATACTATTTTGAGTTTCCTAACTTATTTATTTATTTTATTTAACTTATTTCCTAACTCATTTAAAAATGAAGCAAAATACAAACGTAAGACTAAAATAAACATTATACTAATTATTTCTAACAAAGATATACTAATCGACTAGTATATATGAGACAACAACGTATTGTGACAAACGTTTTGCCTAAAAGAGGCCCCCCGTCTCCGCGGTCTCTGTATTAATAATAATAATAATTATTATTATTATTATTAGTGAGCTATTGACGACTCTTAAATAATAGTCATATGCGGGCTTAGCCTCGAATCCAGGAGTTGTTGTTTTGTTATTCTAATTTCTGCTTTTGTTTTCTATCTCAGAAGTGAGGCTAAGTCCGCATATGAATAGAGTTGAACCTCCGGTTGCGACCACCTCTCGTAAGCGACCAGTTTTGCAAAATACCAAAAGTTCAGTTCCAAGTCAAATCACTATAGTTGGAACCTTTCGTAAGCGACCACCTCTCCTAAGCGACCAGTTTTCCAAAATACCAAAAGTTCAGTTCCAAGTCAAATCACTATAGTTGGAACCTCTCGTAAGCGACCACCTCTCCTAAGCGACCAGTTTTCCAAAATACCAAAAGTTCAGTTCCAAGTCAAATCACTATAGTTGGAACCTCTCGTAAGCGACCACCTCTCCTAAGCGACCGCAAAGCTTGACATTTTGGGTGGTCGCTTACGGGAGGTTCGACTGTATTATTTAAGAGTCGTCAATTGGTGCCATTTAGACGGCACGACTTTTGCTTACAACTGTTGCATACAACTTGCTTACAACAGTTGCGAGCAAGTTGTAGGCTGATTTACACGAAGCAATTTGTGTTGTATGTATGGATTGAGCATGCGCAAGCAAGTTGTAGGCAAAAATCGACCCGTATGTACCACAGCGAGATGTTTCATCTGAAATCCTACGGGTCCATAGCCTGCGAATACAGCCGCTTTTTGGCGGTCGCGCCACAGGGTCTCCCGCAAAGAAGCGTCAGCGTTGTGAGGGCAACATTCCTGTACTGTGACCTCTGAGGTCATGACAGCTCGTGTTGTAAATCTGATACAACACAGCCGCTCATGTTGTGAACACTACTTCCAAACAGCCTGAATTTACGGATTCGGCAATCAAAATTATTGTAGAACATGATTTTATTCATCTGTGCATATGATAAGTCCGATACAATCGCCCGCGGCTCGACATTGTAATATTTTGTTCTGGTCGTTTTGGTTTCGGTGAGCTTAATTTATGCAAATAATGCCATTACCAGCAAGCTGACCAATCAGCTTCTTTGACCAGAATCGGGTCAAAAATGACGTCACAGTACAGGAATGTTGCCCTCACAACAAGGACGCTTCGTTCCGGAGATCCCTGTGGCGAGCGTAAAAAAGCGGCTGTATCCGCAGGCTAACGGGTCCAGAGCGTATTCAGTATGTGTACTGAGCCTATGGAACGTGCTACCATTAGAATACTCCAGTTTCTCGTTGCCCGTTGTTTAGAGATGACCACTGTCCATGACAAAAGACGCATTTGAACGGAAAACACTAGATCCCAATGACCAAAACCAGGTCAAGATTTGAATAACAATAGGAACTATTGTTAGATATGCCTCGTTCTACAAAGGACATGTCTTTGTAGAACGAGGCATCTATTGTTATTCAAATCTTGACCTGGTTTTGGTCATTGGGATCTAGTGTTTTCACATTTGTACAGCCAGCCTCGAGTCAGAAATCAGTCCGTGCGATTCAAAAATGTTTCTATTGTTTTATGTCAACATTTGTTCGTGTTCTCGTTGGTATTTGTAAATAATTTATTCTGACTCGAGGCTAACCCTGTACAAATGCGTCTGATATCAATAAGTACAGCGGTTTTACAGCGGGATCTGTGAACGCGAAACGCAAAAAGGGACTATTGAAGCGTGCCGCTGGTGTAGATATTTTTGATAAGCAACTTGAACACTTATATTACCTAAACAAGCCTATTATTAATTAGTATCCTATCATTAATAATTCATGAAGAAAACACAATAGAAATCATCGCCGTGGAACAGCTTGTATTTCAGATACAAAATCGTCTTGATTTGCATATACTAAATCTTTGATTTTCTCGGCCAAACTCAATTACTGGTATCTTGAAAATTATAGTAGAACAAGATTTTATACATCTGTGGATATGATTAATAAGTCCGATGCAATATTCGCGTCCGTGTTGTATAAGATCTATAATCACTCGCCTGTATCTAATTACGTATAACTACTATTATATTGATATTTTACATATTCATATTTTATTTTAATCTTCGTTTATCTTTTTGTACATATAATTCTTATTTGTGTAATAATGAGGATATTGTAAAGCGGATTTGGGCACTCTGGAGAATGTGTTATTTAAATAATAAAGTATTATTATTATTATTATTATTATTATTTGATTATTATTATTATTATTATTATTATTATTTGATTATTATTATTATTATTATTATTATTATTATTGGTGATAATAATAATAAACTTTATTAGCCACCTTTGGGAAAAGAATTACAGTGTTTTTTATTGTTACTGTTATTATTATTACTATTATTATTATTATTTTTTTAAATAATTTATTTTAAATCATTTATTTTATTTTTTATTTTATTATTATTATTCTACTGCTGCTGCTACTACTACTAACTATCATCCTAATTTACATAGATTTTAACTTGGATTTTCTCCGCTAAACTGCTTCCTATCATCAACATTAATACAACATAAAGTTATACATCGTTGGATTTGATTTACAAAATCCGTGTCCGTTTAGTATCGATCCACAAATCCTAGCCTGCGGCTTAATTCGGTATACCACTTATTCGCAAATAAATAGTACATATCAACTATCAACAAAAATGCAAAGCAAACAAAAGCTCATTCTCGAGCATGACAAAAGCTTCGATGCCGTTCTGGTTGATCCGGTGTCAGTTATGCTTTTAATCAAAATACAAGCAATATAATTAGCCGCTTTGGGTTTGTTTCACGGGCATAGTTCGTCACAAAACAGTAGTCTTACATTCACAGCGTCGAAGAACTAATTCCCACGAGAATTTCAGATATGTAGTTGGCAAGATTTGAGCCGACATTAGACGTACGTAGTAATAGTTGCCACTAACGTACATTGTTCTTTAGTCGGTTCTTTTGAAAGACACAGAGTCCACCGACAAATATTCCACTTTCAAAAATCGTATTACCGTGTTGATTATAAGCGACATGAACCTCCTCAGCTCAGTCGCCCGAGCAACATACATACAACGCGCGAATGTCCAATACTTCAGACTTTACTTTTGTAATTTAATACTAATAGCAGTTGTATTTTTGAGAGAATTTAGAGCCGAAATTCGTTGTGCTATAATCCTTGGTATTGACCTACCTCGAGGTTATATTGCTAGGCGAATACAGCACTTATCTGGCCTGGAAGTGTTGTATCTTGGGTCACGAATCAACAAGTCAAAATATCGTGTTCGCAACTGCGAACAACCACCACCCACGCTTTGTGGAACAAAGTAGAACATACCAAGGGAATAATGGATGGCGACGAAACCGTTCTAGCCAATCGGAAAGCGAACGCTAATGATTTCCATAATATTTTTGTTTTCGCTCACGCTGGGATTTGCAATTCCATCGGCTGCCAAACTAAATACATTTCAATCATAATGATAAGGATTAGTGGATTACCTTATATGGGCATTTCTTAATGACTCGTGGGACCAGACAGCTGCCTCTAAGAGACCGAGATTAATTACTTTTTCCTTTGAATCGGCGCCATAGCACAATAACATAAAAAAGCGTTCTTCGTTCAGATTTCCTATTGTGATTTTTTTTTGTGGCAAGTCAGTTCAATTCATGCTCTGAATGAAGTCGGCGGTTTGTCGATAGACAACAACGTCGCTTGTAATAACGATGCCAGCTATTGTATTTCAATATGACCGACATGCCAAGATGATGAAATATATATAGCTTCCTGTAGAATATCTGGCATATTTCGGAGACAAGCTCGGCGACTTATGGAACAGATAAATATAGCTTCCTGTAGAATATCTGGCATATTTCGGAGACAAGCTCCATGTGTCTTGAAAGATGATTTATCTGGCATATTTCGGACTCCGCTACTGATATCGTTACCGTATTCAGATTTTTGACATATTTCGGGGGCTCATTCTCATTATCGAGACTCTGAAAGCCGGCGTTCGATTGATGTTCATAAAGTGATTATATTGCACAGGGATTACTTCGAGCACGTTCAATCTCGGAAATTGCACGCTGTTGGTCAATGTAAATTCAATGTAATTGTACAAAACCATTCACACGAAATTACCGAAATTTACACGAAATTTTGAAAACCGGTCAAAACCGATGTGATTTTCTTCGAGGCGATAGTTCCCAACGTGAATTTCGCACGGTTTTTCATTCTCTTGGGGACTCCACTGAAGTAAGTTAAAAAACATAAGTCTGCAGCTTCGGCTTTTCGAGTAGACTGTAACGTAGGCCTTCTTTAGGATGTTTCGAAGAAAAATCGCGCGGGAAATAATTTGGGGAAATTTTTTTTTTGTCTGTTTCATTTCGCTAAGTCTTTCTTAGAAGCCTTGAAAGCCACAGCAGCTGTTTTAATTCCAGATACGATGTGAAGAAAGTTTGGCAAAGGCAGCAAAAGAACTTCTTGTTTTTGGCTTCGTGCTTTCAACTCCTTCTCAAAAAACAGTACGAATAATAAAGATATGGTGAAGATGTTGATTATCATTATTGTGTTTTTTTTTCGACAATGAAGAACAAAGGTAATATATTCAAATACGCGTTATGGAGTCCATAAAGACATCTACAAATTGCACGAAGAAACAGAAATTCACGACAATAAATTTTCAAACACAGAACATTTCGACAATAAGTTTTCAAGGACCATGTTCTGTGGGAAAAGCTCAAGTTTTAGAGATCTCCCTCGAGCCGTAAAACAATGCCTTTTGTTTGTCAGAGAAACAGCATCTGTCAGTTTCTCAACGGGGAAAAATCCTACGCTCTGCCGTGTACAATGAAGACATTACCGTTGCGTGACAAACCAACTTGTCGAAAACCAGATTGTTTTCCATATGCGAGACATGAATGGTGACAATTTTTGGTGGCAAACATAAAAGTAGCACGAATGAGAAGATGATACGTCGGCTGTTAACCGCCACTTGCACTTGTAAGCTTATCTCTCTTATTATAACGCGTTAACGCCAGGTGTTAATCCAATGAGATTTTTTGTTGTTGGCAATGAATGTTCAAATTTGCATACTGATTGACTAGTTGTATTATTCATGAGAACCTGACCCTAAAGTTGTTGATTAAAATTGAGATAAAAAATAATCGTATCCGGTCGAGGAAATGTGCACAAACAATGCTATTGAGATTGCATCTAGAGTGTCATTTGAGTTGCTTGTCTTCTCGAGAATATCTCGAATTTCTTGAAAGAGAACTTGCAAATTACTTAATACATTTATAGTAGAGTTTCAAGTTGATTTTTTTTGTAATTGTTATACAGTATTGTACAACAATATGCAGAAATTCTGATCATTTTGACTAAAATACATATATATCAAAAACCTACTTAAAATTATGGGATGGCTACGCTGATATTTTTTTCATAAAGCCTCGCTGGCAGGCAACTAGAAAAAAATATCAGCGTAACCATCCCATAATCTAAAGTAGGTTTTTGATATATATGTATTTTAGTCAAAATGATCAGAATTTCTGCATATTGCTGTATATATATATATATATATATTACATCTGACGACGAAAAGTGGCCAAATGACACGAATGATACTTTAGCAGGCCAACAAGCAAGACAGGTTGTAAAACAAAGAACATCGAAGTCTAGATGATAAAGTAAAACAATCCCTTCAAAATTACATTATGATATGTTTCATCAATTTGTGGAGAAGAAATTGAGGTAAAAGTAACAGCAATAAACAAGAGTATTGAACCAATTGGACTAGATCTTCTAAGAGCTGCAACCTTACCCGCAATAAACTTTCCAAAACCCACCATCAATGAAGGTCAGAACACGTGCGAAACGGTATGCACCCACCGATAGCACTCACTCACTCACTGTCTCACTTGTTATGCAAATACCTGTCAAACACCGGAGGCATTCCATGTGATACGTATGACAATGATATTCACGGTCCAAAACATTCTCCGGTCGAGTGACATGGCGGAAAATAATCTAAGCCCAAGGAATTGACAAGAAATGTTGCATCATTATTCCATAGCTTTTATATGCTTCATATATAAAGCGGTGATTCTCTCGCCTACTATCCATGATGAAGGAACAATAGTGACCGCCTCAAGAATGAATTAATCTGAGGCTTAATATTTTGTCAAAGAGTTCTCGAGTCTGTGGCCGTCATTTAGAAATTTGAGAAGGTTTGAACAGCATTGAGCGTGTTACAATGGTCTCAAAGCGCCGAGCTTTGCCTAACTATCACCTGAATCAGAAATCCTTGGAAGAGCTTGCCGCTTTGGACAATCTCTCCTCCTTTCTGATATATAGATCGATATACGGTGAGATTTAGAGAACACATGATAATAATGTGATAGAAATGATAGAAAGAACGGGACATGAGAATTACACTACATACAGGAGCCAGGTTAATATAGACGACATCAAATCATCCACATTCACCTCTCTGCCAACAACACCGACGCGAAGAGCGGCCGTAGGAACTTACTCGTTTAAATCGTCGTGCCACATCTGAGGAAGACAGCTCTGAATATTCAACTCAGCCTATATGACCTCGCGGGGAAACGATTACAAATCGTCACCAGAAAGTCTTGGTTGTGGCACTCGATTGCGTGGTCTTCATCTAACACGTTTTTCGCTGGTATTCTTTCAATTGGAACTTTTTTAATATTCCCGGATTAATTAGAATCAACAGAGAGCCAGTGATCAGACTACAAAGGAAGTTTGACAAACGACGAGCCAATGAATAGCGGGGTGTCGCTCTAGCGTATTCAACGATGTAATCTTCCTTTGTTTTGCTCATTAGCATAATACATCCTATGACGTCATGAAATCATTCCAGCGTGTCGGAGAGTGTGGAATGTTGGCCACTGGAATTAATTATCGAACTTGAGCGCGTTGAGCAATATCGATTGCAGCCTTCGTCTTGATCTGGACAACCTGTCGATGAATCTGATCCCTGCTTTGTGGGTGGCTTTGTGTCATACTTGAAAACACACATGGCCACCAGCGTTTTAAACTGTCATTTCTGATGGTAATAAGACACCATTAAACTGAGTGATATTTGGGCAACTGATCAGCATTTTTGCCTATCATTTTTTGGCGTTTATGATGAAAGGTAATTGTTTTCGTCGCTCGACAAATCGATTCCAAACGATGATCGTGTTTGTTGACAAATCTGCTCCAAAAAGGACATACTTTTTGATGCTTTTTTGGATTTCAAATTGACAAACTGATCCCAGCTCTGAGACCGTTTTTCTTGCCAAATCTGTGCACTTTTTGATACTTTTTGATGCTTTTTATCTTGTTTATGAATGAAATCATTTTACGGCGCCCGAGAAATTCATCCAAGCTCTCATACATTGTTTCTTGTCAAATCTGTGCTCCAAAAAGATCATTTTTTAATGCTTTTTATCTTCTTTTTGGATGATATCATTTTACGGCGCCCGAGAAATTCATCCCAGCCTCTCATTCATTGTTTCTTGTCAAATCTGTGCTCCAAAAAGATCATTTTTTTATGCTTTTATCTTGTTTTTGAATGAATTCATTTATCGGCACCCGACAAATCATTTGATCCCAGCTCTCATACATTCTTTCTTGCCAAATCTGCCCCCCAAAAGGACATAATTTGTGATGACCAGAGCCAATACATGTCCCGCGAACATAACTCAGTTTAATGCACTTTCCATATTCTTTTCCGATTGAATTATGTTTGGCGCCCGACAATTGTAATTCCAGTTGCCTAATTTCTCAAATTCGTGCTCCAAAAGCAAGAGTACATTATCTTGGGGAAAAAGACTCATTGTGTATTATTTATTTCATTAAACTTGTTATATATATATAAAGCGACACAACTTCGACTGTAACTCTTTTACTGCATGCGATTCTCAGTATTATGCGAACTCAGGCATTCAAGCAGTCAGCTGGAACTTGGTTTTTCGCTGCTGTCAATCAACATAAAAAATCGGTAAACTTAAAAATAAAAGTCAGAAGACCCACCAAATGGAAACCAAATATGATTTCGAGCTAAATAATGGATCATTTGGTCGAAGAATGTATTTAGTTTTGAATTTGATTGACGGCAGCGAAAAACCAGGTTCCAGCCGACTGTTTGTGATGTCTGAGTTCGCATAATACTGAGAACCGCAGTAATAAGCGTTCTATCTAATATTTTTGATGGAATTTCAAGGAGCCAGACAAAGTGTCTCCAGCCCTTAATTTATTTGCACACGAAAATACAATGAGAACAACTTGAAGGTGTAGAGAACGCATTTTAAACACTTTAAGGCCCTGGCAAACGGTTTCAACATTGTATTCAACACTCGGTCGATTTTGTTAAACGCTGTTGAATGGAAGTTGAATGTATGTTGAACGCGGGGTGGCAAACGGATTTCAACAATGCTTTCAACAACGTTTCGCAAGAGGTATTTCTATTGTTTAATATAATTAATGCGCAAGACGCCATTCAGCATTTTCGAGAACAAAAGAAATGTTGAATCGATGTTGAATGAAAGTTTAAACTCTTTTAAACTTCATTCAACATCGATTCAACACGTTTCAACACGTTCAACATTGTTGAAAGCGGGTGGCAAACCGTTTCAACATCGCTATTCAACAAAATCGAACGCATGCTGAATGCAATGTTGAAACCGTTTGCCAGGGCCTTTAGGCTTCCATTTCCTTGGCTTAGGTAGGATTACATTAGATTACTGGATATGGGGAACAATGGGTTAGATAAGCTGAATGGTGACATGGGATTGTTTCATTAGTAAGACAAAAAGCCCTCTGCTCAGACTACTAGACAATGGGCAACTGATTTAGACACGGAATATTCAACATTACATTGTAAGTTATAAAGTAAATTGTCGCTTTACGAAACGCAGCAAATGACTTTACGAACATTACATTGTAAGTTATAAAGTAAATTGTCGCTTGACGAAACGCAGCAAATGACTTTACGAACATTACATTGTAAGTTATAAAGTCATTTGTCGCATGACGAAACGCAGCAAATGACTTTACGAACATTGCATTGTAAGTTATAAAGTCATTTGTCGCTTGACGAAACGCAATAAATGACTTTACGAACATTACATTGTAAGTTATAAAGTCATTTGTCGCTTTACGAAACGCAATAAATGACTTTACGAACATTACATTGTAAGTTATAAAGTCATTTGTCGCATGACGAAACGCAGGAAATGACTTTACGAACATTGCATTGTAAGTTATAAAGTCATTTATCGCTTGACGAAACGCAGCAAATGACTTTACGAATATTGCATTGTAAGTTATAAAGTCATTTGTCGCTTGACGAAGCGCAACAGATGACTACACGAACATTACATTGTAAGTTATAAAGTAATTTGTCGCTTGACGAAACGCAGCAAATGACTTTACGAATATTGTATTGTAAGCTATAAAGTCATTTGTCGCTTGACGAAACGCAGCAAATGACTTTACGAACATTACATTGTAAGCTATAAAGTCATTTGTCGCTTGACGAAACGCAACAAATGACTTTACGAACATTACATTGTAAGTTATAAAGTCATTTGTCGCTTTACGAAACGCAATAAATGACTTTACGAACATTGCATTGTAAGTTATAAAGTCATTTATCGCTTGACGAAACGCAGCAAATGACTTTACGAATATTGCATTGTAAGTTTTAAAGTCACTTTGTCGCTTGACGAAACGCAATAAATGACTTTACGAACATTGCATTGTAAGTTATAAAGTCATTTATCGCTTGACGAAACGCAGCAAATGACTTTACGAATATTGCATTGTAAGTTATAAAGTCACTTTGTCGCTTGACGAAGCGCAACAGATGACTACACGAACATTACATTGTAAGTTATAAAGTAATTTGTCGCTTGACGAAACGCAGCAAATGACTTTACGAATATTGTATTGTAAGCTATAAAGTCATTTGTCGCTTGACGAAACGCAACAAATGACTTTACGAACATTACATTGTAAGTTATAAAGTCATTTGTCGCTTGACGAAACGCAGCAAATGACTTTACGAACATTACATTGTAAGTTATAAAGTCATTTGTCGCTTGACGAAACGCAGCAAATGACTTTACGAATATTGCATTGTAAGTTATAAAGTCATTTGTCGCTTGAGGAAACGCAGCAAATGACTTTACGAACATTACATTGTACGTTATAAAGTAAATTGTCGCTTGACGAAACGCAATAAATGACTTTACGAACATTACATTGTACGTTATAAAGTAAATTGTCCCTTTACGAAACGCAGGAAATGACTTTACGAACATTACATTATAAGTTATAGAGTCATTTGTCGCTTGACGAAACGCAGGAAATGACTTTACGAACATTACATTGTAAGTTATAAAGTCATTTGTCGCTTTACGAAACGCAATAAATGACTTTACGAACATTACATTGTAAGTTGTAAAGTCATTTGTCGCATGACGAAACGCAGGAAATGACTTTACGAACATTGCATTGTAAGTTATAAAGTCATTTATCGCTTGACGAAACGCAGCAAATGACTTTACGAATATTGCATTGTAAGTTATAAAGTCATTTGTCGCTTGACGAAGCGCAACAGATGACTACACGAACATTACATTGTAAGTTATAAAGTAATTTGTCGCTTGACGAAACGCAGCAAATGACTTTACGAATATTGTATTGTAAGCTATAAAGTCATTTGTCGCTTGACGAAACGCAGCAAATGACTTTACGAACATTACATTGTAAGTTATAAAGTCATTTGTCGCTTGACGAAACGCAGCAAATGACTTTACGAACATTACATTGTAAGTTATAAAGTCATTTGTCGCTTTACGAAACGCAATAAATGACTTTACGAACATTGCATTGTAAGTTATAAAGTCATTTATCGCTTGACGAAACGCAGCAAATGACTTTACGAATATTGCATTGTAAGTTATAAAGTCACTTTGTCGCTTGACGAAGCGCAACAGATGACTACACGAACATTACATTGTAAGTTATAAAGTAATTTGTCGCTTGACGAAACGCAGCAAATGACTTTACGAATATTGTATTGTAAGCTATAAAGTCATTTGTCGCTTGACGAAACGCAGCAAATGACTTTACGAACATTACATTGTAAGTTATAAAGTCATTTGTCGCTTGACGAAACGCAGCAAATGACTTTACGAATATTGCATTGTAAGTTATAAAGTCATTTGTCGCTTGACGAAACGCAGCAAATGACTTTACGAACATTGCATTGTAAGTTATAAAGTCATTTGTCGCTTGACGAAACGCAGCAAATGACTTTACGAACATTACATTGTAAGTTATAAAATCATTTGTCATTCTTTGGAAATATCCAAAACCTTGGAATTCACTGGAAATGTCCAAAACCTTGGAAATTCTTTTGAAATGTCCAAAACCTTGGAATTCACTGGAAATGTCCAAAACCTTGGAAATTCTTTGGAAATGTCCAAAACCTTGGACACTGCAAATGTTCAGAACCTTGAAATTCTTTGGAAATGCCCAAAACCTTGGAAATTCTTTGGAAATGTCCAAAACCTTGGACACTGGAAATGTTCAGAACCTTGGAAATTCTTTGGCAATGTCCAAAACCTTGGAAATTCTTTGGCAATGTCCAAAACCTTGGAATTCACTGGAAATGTCCAAAACCTTGGAAATGCTTTGGAAATGTCCAAAATCTTGGAAATTGGGAAATGTCCAAAACCATGGAATTCACTGGAAATGTCCAAAACCTTGAAATTCTTTGGAAATGTCCAAAACCTTGGACACTGGAAATGTTCAGAACCTTGGAAATTCTTTGGAAATGTCCAAAACCTTAGAAATTCTTTGGCAATGTCCAAAACCTTGGAAATTCTTTGGCAATGTCCAAAACCTTGGAATTCACTGGAAATGTCCAAAACCTTGGAAATTCTTTGGAAATGTCCAAAATCTTGGAAATTGGGAAATGTGCAAAACCTAGGAAATTCTTTGGGAATGTCCAAAACCTTGGAAATTCTTTGGAAATGTCCAAAACCTTGGAATTCACTGGAAATGTCCAAATCCTTGGAAATTCTTTGGAAATGTCCAAAACCTTGGACACTGCAAATGTCCAAAACCTTGGAAATTCTTTGGAAATGTGCAAAACCTTGGAAATTCTTTGGAAATGACCAAAACCTTGGAAATTCTTTGGAAATGTGCAAAACCTTGGAAATTCTTTGGAAATGACCAAAACCTTGGAAATTCTTTGGAAATGTGCTAAACCTTGGATATTCTTTGGAAATTGGAAATGTCCAAAACCTTGGAAATTCTTTGGGAATGTCCAAAACCTTGGAAATTCTTTGGGAATGTCCAAAACCTTGGAAATTCTTTGGAAATGTCCAAAACCTTGGAATTCACTGGAAATGTCCAAAACCTTGGAAATTCTTTGGAAATGTCCAAAACCTTGGACACTGCAAATGTCCAAAACCTTGGAAATTCTTTGGAAATGTGCAAAACCTTGGAAATTCTTTGGAAATGACCAAAACCTTGGAAATTCTTTGGAAATGTGCAAAACCTTGGAAATTCTTTGGAAATGACCAAAACCTTGGAAATTCTTTGGAAATGTGCAAAACCTTGGATATTCTTTGGAAATTGGAAATGTCCAAAACCTTCGAAATTTCTTTGAAATGTCCAAAACCTTGGAAATTCTTTGGGAATATCCAAAACCTGTCTTGTCGAAAAACCCTTGTAATAGTTTTCCTTAAGTTTGAATACGAAATAAGGAAGGTTTCTAAAGATTTCAATGATTTCCTAAAGAAACTTTGATGATCATGATCATAAAGAAACTAGGCCGATTTTACTCTACACGAACAAGTTTTCCTTGACAAGTTTTCCTTGACAAGGAAAAATTGGCGATGTTTTTGTCGTCTACACGAGCAAGTCTTCCTTGTCAAGGAAAACTTGTCAAGGAAAATTTGCTCGTGTAGATTCGGCTTAACAAAGTACCGCCAACACACCACACCGTCTTTGTAATCAAGTGAAATCTTGAGAGAGTGAATGAAACTGAGCAATCGTCCGTGAAAACTAGCCACTGACCGCAGTCTTGTTGCCTTGAAGTTTTTTAATAGCTTTATTTATGAAATTCAAGAAAGGCTGATACTACGTATAAATAAAAAGCTTAGCACAACACCAACATGATAGAGCAAGAGAGAGCCAGGATCGGCAACCGTAGACAGCTGTTTCGTTCTTTTGGAACTCGTCAGCGAGAGCAACAAACACCAACTTGGAAAGCCAATGTATGTTACTTGCGCATCGACTCTGAAACTCAACCAGCTCAAATTTAGAAACCCGCCGATTGGCTCACACCACAACACGTGCGGTAATATGGTCCAAAGGGCAAGAATCCAAAATGTCATGTCATGTCAGTGTTGTGTTAGCTAGGTGTGGATGGACAAAACTAATCCTACACGGAATGCATAGCCAAACTATGCTAAACATTAACAGCATATCGGATCTAAAAGGACCTACGTTCCAAAACATGAAAATATAAACTAGAAAAGAAGGAACCGCGAACGAAAATGCTGTAGGTATACGTAGGATCTGTTGTGTTAAGCTTTTTATTTCTACGTAGTATCAGCCTTTCTTGGATTTCATGTTTGCCATATGTATAGCTGATTAGATCTTTTACAGATCCTACGTATACCTACAGCATTTTCGTTCGCGGTTCCTTCTTTTCTACTTTATTTATGAAATGATCATTTCTTTTACAATTTACTAACTGCTAAGTGATAATCTCCATCATTTACAAATTGAATTCAAATATATATATTTTACAATGTTTACAACATTGTTGTCGTGAAGTCGCCGAACCAGTTCCGAACATGTTGTAAATATATATGACTGTGGGTCTGTTTTCTTAAAAGGTGTCTTATTGACGAAGCCCCGTTTTGTAATAACAGTTCTCAATTCTTGTGCTCCTAACAACAAATTGGCCCAAAAATGAAAAACTAACAGCAGATCTCGAGTTTTTTGATAGTGCGCATGCGCAAGCTAAAAAACCCTCCTAGGTGATTTTAACACAATATGAGCTTGTAGAATCATGAGAAAGTGAGAGATTGACCTGTTTCGTGAAGGCATAGCCAAAATTCGAGCTGCAAACAACATTCTAGGTGATTTTGATACAACAATAATAATATTTTCCTCCTTTCTTGCTTCCTTCTTTCCGTCCTTTCTTCCATCTTTTCGTCCATTATTCCGTTCTTCCATTCATTGTTTCTTTTTTCTATTTCTTATTTCTATTTTTCTTTCATCACTCCTTCCATCGCTTCTTCTTTTCCTCTTTTAATTTTTCGTTGGTTCCTCCTTCTTCCCTCACTAAGTAACGATCCTCACGAACTTGAGCCGGAAAGGAGACTGAGCTCTTTGCCAAAGAAGAGCTCGGCGGCGTTTTGAATCCAACAGTTTTGTAGCGGACAGTTACATACATACACACATATACTTTATTTCACGTGGGTGGCAAATTCAGTAAGTATAAACAAACTGGTTTCCAATTTGGCCCACAACAAAAATGATTTAGCCAAAAAAAATACAAATTTGAGAAAATTATAAAAAAATAATCATAATACGCCAAGAGTTAAATTAGGCATTAAGTTTTCGACCGGTCGAAAACGTTTAATAATAATAATAATAATAATAATTGATTTCTTAAAAACGCATACACAATGTCTCTATGCAATGTCTAACTATCTTTTGTCGTAAGACTTAATGCCTATTTCATACAATATAAAAAACTTAGTTTGGCCAGTGGTGTTCCTAAATCTTACATATATTCCTTCGAATTCAAATTAGCATGTTTTTTTATTTATTTTATTTTTATTTTTTAATGTTTATTTCAATATTATCACATACATAATAACATTTTGAACTAAAGTTTTGTTATTTTTTTTGTTTTGTTTTGTTTTTGTTTTTGTTTGAACAATTCAAAGAAGAACATACTTATATACAATGCTTAAGGTTATTACAATGTTGTTGACTATGTATAAATAGCTATACATATATATGTTGGTTTGGGTGATTGGTTCAAAGAGAATATGTGGCATGTACTCATTAGTGACTGTCATATCGACGCCGGAATCTGTCAAAGCGTGTCACCCTGTCTGATCATGAAGTGCCTTCCAAGTGACCTTTGAGCTAAAAAATCTATTGAGTCGCAACAGGAAACACCTTTATTTTGTTACAAAGAACCGATGCAAGACAGCGACATAATACGTCTTGTCGAGTTCTATTGAGCCGCACGAAGTTCCGGTATAAAAGGACGCTGCCCAGGGGGTGCAAAAATACATTTGTTTAGAATCAATCTTTTTTTTTTTTTTTGTGCTTTTTGTTTTGTTTTGTTAATCGCATATTCATGTTCGTGTTCATGTAGGGATACAAATATTATTTTGCAAACGTTATTGTCTTTACCCCTGTGTAGGAGGCTCCTTTTAGACTGGTGCAAGTTCATGCATAAAACCACACACAGTCCAATATAGATATTTAATTAGTCTTATGGAATGCTCTTAAAACTCACTCATCTAAAACATTGCTTGAATTTGATTTGTGAATAATATATGAACTAGCATACTATCACGAATCCTGCAATCTGATTGGCTAACGTACTCAATATCTATTGAGTGATAGATAGTGAGTAGCGAAAAAGCCGGCGTTTTGAACAACAATAAAGCGAAAAATCAATAAATATCGGTATAAAAGGTAGTATGCTAAAATATTAGGCGGTCTTATTCGACTTATAACGCGATATCACAGTTGAAGTAAGGTTTGCGGAATGTACCCTTTTTATAGTTTTGATAAAAATAATATCACTGTTAGAGTGCAAACACTAAAACCATGAAACAGTGCTAACTTTAAAAATGTTGAACTTGAATTAGCACTAAATAGTGCAATGTCTTTTGTTTTCTATTGTTTCATTGGGCTATTTAGCACTAACTAGTTTGTACTGTTTCACGGTTTTAGTGTTTGCACTCTATCTTACAATCAGAGACACAATAGCGCTAATTACAAAATTCAATAACTTCCTGTTGGAATGTATGAAATGAGCTCGATTTGGTCTTCACTTCAGGCGTTGAGTGATAAACTACAACGTAAAATGTGTAATTTTGACGGTGGAGGCTAAAAGGGATGCTTCAAAAGGACCTTCCTGTGGCTTCCTGTGGAAGCTCCGACTCTAAAAATGAGACCCATTCTTTGTCATCGTTGACCTCAAATCGCCAACTGGGTTCTACAGCGCATGCACCCTGTGCCGGCCGCTAAGATAATCACCGAAGGCTCTAACAACATGGTTTATCAACACGAGAATTCACTTCTTCACAAACCTTGTTGGAGCTAGGAAGGTTATATGTCATCTTGTTTTCAAAATAACCACAATAATTCATAGAAATATGGATTTTAATATCAATCCAGTACTACAAGTACTGCAAAGGGTTTAGAGATCTTTAGAACTTAGAACGAAGTGAGTTGATACACGCAGTGAAGAGAGCAGTTGTGAGGTTTTCAGACACCGAGCCGAGGTAAACCCATATGTACACTTCATCCAAACATTGTTTAACAAGACGCTCACTGAGCGTTCACTCGTGCCCTGGTGCAATTGCGTTCTGAAATGGAGTTCATAATGAAAGACGCACTATGGGCCTCCAGCAACCCAAAAGTGCGTTGTCTACGGGGTATGCGGCTAGATTTATTTAACAAAAACAAACGATGGCCGTTATCAGAACCATCTGACCTATGTAATCTCAATACGTACCGAGTACGTACTGATTCGAGATCTTTATCTATGATCACCGACAAATAGTCCGTCCCTCGTCACGCAACTGTCATTGTCATTGTCATAACGATTGGTATGGCCGGGATGTGGACCAATATTCAGTATTCCGAGCTATAGACTAGCCTGCGGAGGAAGCTAACTTTCGGAACTTTACGGTATATCAGTAAAAACGTTAATAGCCCGACGTCACGCTACTAGAGCGTCTTGTTAAATATTCAATTCCACGACTTCACGGATAATGTACGACAATCCTTCGAGTTCATTTCCCGAAGAATCAAATTCAATATGGCGGAACACATGGGGAAATCAAAATGCACAATCGCTGGCTCTGAGTGTACTGAAAGTTGGTTTTATTACTCGGGCCCTTCCGAAGGAAGCCCGAGTTATAAAATGGGTTTTTCGGTAGTAGTAGTAGTAGTAGTAGTAGTAGTAGTAGTAGTAGTAGTAGTAGTAGTAGTAGTAGTAGTAGTAGTAGTAGTAGTAGTTTTCGGTCAAAGAATGAAGAAAGTATGCGACGTATTTAATCGTATCGAGTTTCAAGATTACTCAGCAGATAAGAAAAAACAAACGACACACAGGACTCAAGTAGATTTGAATCTTAGTTTTGAAAGCAGCTGTAGATCTTCAAGCTATTAAAAGGTCAGGATTCTAGTTCATCGTTCAATGACTAGAAGTGGTAGAAGGACTAGAAGCTCGCTTAAAATATATTTAACAAAAACAAACGTGAGGGCGTTATCAGAACCATCTGACCTATGCAACCTCAAGACGTATCATGTACGTACTCACCCGACACATAGTCTCCCTCGTCACTCAACTGTCACTGATTGTCATGACGTCAGAGAAATGATATTGTATTGAAGAAGATGTCCTTGTTTTATTCGACGTTCGAACAGTAACTCGAATCCGAACTCGAACTCGATTCCAAACTCGACGTTTCGGGATCTGAAGCTAGAGAGCGGGCCTTTACACGAACTCATCAAAATCAAATGAACTCAAAGTCAAAAGGTAATCAAATGAACTCAAAGTCAAAGGCAAATCAAATGAACTCGACACATACATGTATATACATAGTCTCCCTCGTCACGCAACTGTCAGTCATTGTCAGGTCTCTCCTCACGCAACTGACATTGTCCTTCTCATAAGCCCGAGTGTACGCTCATTGAGCGTCTTGTTTATTATGATGGAGTGATGAGTATCATCGATTATCACTGTATGTTCATTTTTATCGGAGAATATTTGTTATCAATGTTCAGAATCACGTATAGTGTCACAACCTATTAAACGCTGCCCTCATGTTTTAAATCGTAACAAGACGCTCAATGAGCGTACACTCGGGCTTATGAAAAGGATAATGTCAGTTGCGTGAGGAGGGAGATGACAATGACTGACAGTTGCGTGACGAGGGAGACTATGTATATATGTGTCGGTGAGCGTAGATAAAAATCTCCGAATCGTACTTCCGTAGCATGTACTTGGAACGTTCAGTTGAGGTTCATATTCATGGTCAGAGGGTTCTGATAACGTCTTTGGTTTCTTCGTTATCGCAGAGGAAAGTTGAACTTCGTATCTTTTAAACATCCAGTTGATTCAGACTACGGTACGATGTGACAAAGCTCGACCAATCTGCTGTCTCTGCCTATACATTGAAAGATCTTGTTCGATTTATCTCGAAATCAGAAAGGAATTATCGATTAAAAATCAAAACCTGCTTCTGTTAGATTTAAGATGTGACCTCAAGTGACCTCAAATACGTTTAAATACGTACGACAGCGTACTCTTGAAGAGTCGGAGATCTTTATCTATGAGTCACCGACCGAAATAGTCTCCCTCGTCACTGAGCGTCTTCTTCTGTAATACTATCCCTAAAATCTAAGGACGTTTTGATTTCGATTGTATTTTTGCATGCCGTTCACTGACCTGTTTTGAGCGTGGAAATTCTGTTCTAACAAGGATCACACAACTGTAATCGTACTGAATTTTTCAAACGTGGAATAAAATAAACATCCATCGTGAGTCGACTGGCTCGATTGTTTGCATGACTTCTGTACATATAGCTTTCTGTCAATAGATGTAGTTACATCGCTGGTCGTGAGTTTAATTATAAACACTCAAGGACATACGACTGGACTGTACACGTAGTATTACAATTAGCAACAAACATGGCATAGCGAGGTCATGATAGTTTTTGAGTTCATTTCATTTACTTTTCAGTCTCGACTGGCTCAATTAGCAACAAACATGACAACATAGCGAGGTCTTGATACTTTTTGAGTTCATTTCATTTGCTTTTCAATTCATTTTTTGATGTTCGTGGAACGACGTCGTACAACAGCCGATAAAACACGGGCTTTAAACACGCTCATTTCACAGACAAAAGCATACGCCGATTCGTGTGGGCCCACAGGTAGCCCAAGCTAACTATTTGAAGCTTTATACCTGAGATTATGTAGTGTAAAATTATTAAAAATCGAAAATACAATAAATCGTTTTCATTAAGCACCAGGACGACGACGTCGAGAACGACGAAGTTCGAATAAAGTGTTTTGTTGTTTATTGTTTTCATAATTATTTCATTTTCCGTGTTTTCACTAAATTTGCGCCATCTTTCATGAATGACATCGTCTTTTTGTCGTCTGCACAAATATCGAACTGACGTTCTCGTTCTCTTTCGTCCAAAATGGTGGAGGCTAAAAGGGATGCCTCAAAAGGACCTTATTAAATATTCATTTCCATGACGTCAGTCGACGCTCTCCGAAAGAGTTCTCGGGTTTCGTTTTTTTTATCGACTGATTGACTGGAATTTCGAGAACTGCATTATATTGAGCCAGGGGCGTTAATGTTTTTGTCAGTAATAATGCGGAAAAGAGCGGGAATATTTTAAATTTTAAAATAACTAAATCCCTGTACTCATGCATGGATTCGCTATCACTACTTATCACTACTTGAAAAGTTGAACAATTTTGTTGCAATAGACGACTAGTTTGGCTATGCTAAAGATATTAGAAGAAACATATCAAGCCTCTAATGTACGGTGGCCCATAAGTGCAAAACACAAATCAAAATATAAAAGCACAAATAAATATTCTGAAGCACAAATAAATATTTTCGAAGCACATAATAATATTCTGAAGCACAAATAAATATTCTGAAGCACAAATAAATATTCTGATGCACAATTATTTCTTCTTGAAACACATAATAGTATTCTGAAACACAAATAAATATTCTGATGCACAATTATTTCTTCTTGAAACACATATAAATATTCTGATGCACAAATAAATATTCTGATGCACAAATAAATGTTCTCGAAGCACGCCCCAGAAAAAAAGACTGGACTCTAGCTAGCCTTCTCAACCGAGGAAGACTAAGTGTTTGTTAGACAGCGAGTTGTATATTGGAAGATTACTTTCATCTGGGATATGAAAACAAAGTGATTATCGAGTTTTTATATAAACAACATGGCATTGTTCTTAGTTTATCAACTCTGAAACGAAGGCTTCGCGACTATGGCCTGAAAAGGAGAGGAACCCAAATCGATCAAGAACATCTAAAGAATCTGATTCGCAGCTAAATTTCAGGCGCTGGGCCTGGAGAACTTCGTGGATATAGATCAGTCTGGCACTCATTGCGACTAAACCAACACATATCTCATGTGAATTATCTTCCCTATCAAATCCCCCCAAAAACATACCCTATCCAGCAGCACATGTGTAAGCAATACATGTATAAACATATGTATATCGGAGTACCCCTCTCGTTATGATTTTGCTTCTTTTCTTCAACCGTGACCGTGCACAAATATTTTGTTTTGTCATTGTTTTGCCTTAATTTGCAATGGTTGAGCAACTGAACCGAAACGTTTCTTTTGGCTGCTTGTGCGATATATTCCAATTCTTGGCTGCTTGTGCGATATATTCCAATTCTTGGCTGCTTGTGCGATATATTCCAATTCAAGATTATGTATATTAGAATATTTAAATAAGTAATCCAACAGAAAACATTTGGGTTCAGTTGTTTAGCCATTTTCTAATGAATTTGAACAAACATTGTGCACAGTCAGGACCTGTTCAACATCATAATGACATTAGGACTAGAACAAAGAAATATAACAAAAGGCTTCCTAACCATTATCTCTACTAACTATGGTCTGGGATAGGGTCAGGGTTTTGAGGTCATGGTGGCACACCCCTACCCAAAATTTGCGAGAGTCCCCCAAGGCATTTTGGAGGACAAAACAAGAGACACTAATGAGATATATTTTGTTAAGTTCAACCAAGATCATTGGTTGAACTTAACAAAAGTGTCGTGATGTCAGTTGCACCCCAGCAATACAGTTATTATAGGATGTTTGTAAACTTATTTTTCAAGTAATATTTTGAACTTTTTTCCAGTCATCAATGGATCTGGATATGTAATTATACATACATTGTAATTAAGCAGCCTCTTAAATATTTCAAAACCCTGAAAATGTTCAATATTTCATTGAAATATCTACCAGTAGAACATAGTTTTGAATGCCACTGATGAAGTTGTACATGTAATTTGCAGCTAGGGACTGGGTTAGTGATATAATAAAATAAGCATTGTAAAGAGAGAGAAAACGTACATGTATTTGAAAGTATCATGTTACAAACTCATATACATGCACTTTGTTGCTGCTAGTTATTATTTGTCACAATGCATGCAGTGACAAAATTACACAATGTTACTGTCCATCAAAAACATCTACATTTTCTTTAAAATGAATTTATTTGAATCATAACTGTGATTTCATTCATTTCCTTAAATTGTTCTTAAAATGTCAACATCTAGAATAGTCTTTAAACTTGTACATGTAGTTTTTTGACATTTAATGGAGTGATTTCTTAGTAGCCATCTTTAAGGTCAAATACTGAAATGGCATCTCTTGTCATTCAAAAATATTCACTTCCTATTTCCTTGCCATGAAATCCCTCTAGAGTGTCAAATTATGTTAAGAGCACATCTGAACTGTGCATATGGCAGCAACATTTTCAAAATTTCAGATACTGCAATTACTGTTATTGCAATATTAAAACTATATACAGCTATTTCAAAAAACGTTGATACTGAATAATAGTGTATTCCAAGACCGAAATGCATTTTGGGACTCTTGTAATATTGTCTAAAGTAATATCAATAATAATATTTGATTTGATTTTTTGTGTATTCCATCAGAAACAATATACTACCTCCATATGGCGAACAAATCGCTGTATATTTACTTTTTATTTCAAAATAACGAGGCCCACAATGCCCTTTGGTCTTGGAATGCACTATTCAGTATGCAGTATTCAGTTTTCAACGTTTTTTGAAATAGCTGTATAAAAGTATAAACAATATAAAAGTATAAACAATATGAAATATTGAATATGAAATATTTCCAACATGAAGCTTATATGTAATATGCTACTACATGTAACTTTCATATCAAGAAATCCCCCATTAAAATGTGCTGTTGCTCGGCCAGTTTTCCTATGTCCATATTTGGGCATTGTACTTACCATATTTGGAATCCCTGTAAAGATTTTTCGCTTAAAAGTACGATTTTTATCGAAAAATCTATCCAAACTTACAGCAAATCGAGTAAATGAATGTAAACTTTGTCGGCCATTTTGGAACACGGCCAAAAAGACTGGAAAAGCGAACACAGGGTGACCGCTAAACTCGTGCCCAGTCTCCGTAAGTCGGTCTACGAAAACAGCACAGATTTCTTGATATGCAAGAATACATGCATATCTGTAGATTGCATGTCTTTAAATCCTAAATGATATGAACTTTAAAAGTACCTGGCTATACAGTCCCAAAGCCTGGAGAACTAAACACACACTCAGTGAACTCTTTCTTGAATAACTCATACTCTGTAAGGTTCTTGCTAACTGGCAGGTGAAGAGTACAGCTACAAGTGCTAGCCATATCAAGAAATCTGTGCTTTTTTCGTAGACCAGCTACGGGGACTGGGCACGAGTTTACCGGTCCCCCTGTGTTAGGTTTCCCAGTCTTTTTGGCCGTGTTACAAAATGGAGGACAATGTTTACATTCATTTACTCGATTTGCTGTAAGTTTGGATGGATTTTTCGATAAAAATCGTACTTTTAAGCGAAAAATATTTACAGGGTTTCCAAATATGGTAAGTACAATGCCCAAATATGGACATAGGAAAGCTGGCCGAGCAACAGCACACTTTAATGGGGGATTTCTTGATATGTGTTAGCTTCCTGTCTTTTTCATCATGATTAAACATCACAGTTAATTGCTTGTCAAATCCAGTAGCTGGTATGGTAGGACATCCAGTGATAAATTGTAAAACATGGGTAAGCTGAACTTGAACTGTGTTGATTTCATCTGTTTCTGGATCTAGGATAGTTGTTGTCACTTCCTCTGATTCAACATCTTCAAGATAATGAGTGAAATTGAAGGTTATAGCTTCTTCACTACTTCGACGGTTACTTCCACTTGGAGAGAGAACAAAGTGGAAGAGCTTGTCAACTCTATCAGCAGTTAGCTTTTCATTTTCAGAAAACTGAAGTAGTTTGCGAGATTGGCATGGATTGTTCCTTATCAGCTCTAGTACACCATTGATCTTTAGGCCTTGAATAAACTGCTCAATTTCTGGTAATGTTGACAGAATTAAGTAATGTAGACAAATACATCTGATGAATTCTTCTTTGGCTTCAAAGGGCACAATAGGTTTAGAGTAACCAGCCTTGAACCTGAATGGAGTGTTAAAAGAGGCTTCTTTCTTAAATTCCCCTGGATCGCTGATCTTGTCCAGCTCTTCTAATCTTGCCCTCACTTTTCCAATTGGAAGATCTTTGATAGATATGGATACAGCATCTAGTTTTCCCTGGATAATGTAGTCCACGACTGGTGGGGCAAAAATGGTTGGACCAGGCGACCCCTGTAGTACTGACAAAGCTGATATAACACCATAAAAGTAGTATTCTTCTTTCTGTAGGGCTATTACATTGTGGGCAAAGCTGCGACAATCTGTCTCACCTGTAAAAAGGGAAGATGTTTGCATCATGTGCCTGTGAATAAGAAAAAACAATTCCTTCCTTGGTCCTCCCATGGTCAACAGCTGGTTCACCAATGAATTGGACTTTCACCATTCCTCCACTAAGATATTCTTTTCTTATTCTTTTAAGTTTTAACAATGTGTCTTCCCAGACCTTGCTCCTCCTGACTTTGAGTTTTATTTCAACATCTGAGTTCAATTTCTTGGAAATCTCCTTCATAATATCAGCAATTGGAGTTTCATCTTCAAATTTCTTTTCAGTTTCACTGTCAGATGTGGTTTTCCAGGTACATTCATCTAACACATCAGAATCCCAACCATCTTCATCTGCAATAACAGTTGCATATGAATCTAGTTGGTCAGCAGATCCTTCTCTTCTGGTAACAGAAAGTTTAATAACGGCATCTTCAACATTAGAACTGCATTTTAATGCATTTAAGATTTCCAGATCACTTTTAAGTTAAAAAAATATATATAAAAATGGGGAAAAATATCTTTCACGATTTGATGAGGAGTGGTTGGAATTTGCATAGACTTCTCATTGCTAATGCTAGCTGTAACTGACTTCACTGTAGTACTTGGCTTAGTACTTACTACAGTACTTGATGTAGATGGGCCACTTGCAGCACTTACTAGTAATGATGTTTCCACTTTGACAACTTTTTTGGGTGGAGGTGAGGTGTCTTTGTCTGTATCATCATCATCATCACTTGTACATTCATCAGTGTTGAGAAGTCCTTCTACACTTGAACTAAGGAAATCGCACTGTGTGCATATATAAAACAGTAACCGATTGTACGGTTTTCCGATTTCAAGTTTATATCTGTTTAAGGTGGTTCCCGCATAATGAATGACCGGTTTGCCGTATTTATTTAACTCGCTCGCTCCGCGTCAATATTGCTTGGATTTTATTGTGCTTAACACAAATACTAATTCAACTATTCTGCCTTTCGACGGTGTATTCAAAATTATCATTGTAAGCCGCGTTTGTGAATGCCAGCTGATATTCAAACGACACTATTTTCACTAAAACTGCTGCCAAGCGTTATTCCCAAGTACGATTTTTTTTAAACTTCGTGAACGGCCTTTTAAGGTCCCTAGTAATGTTCTGACGAGGTAAGAAAAAAATTGTTCGAGCCGAAATCACGTAACAACCGATTTGTCCAAATTTTGACAACAAAAATATGAATTGATGATTTCGGCTCGATCAATTTCCTTCTTACCTCGTCAGAACATTACTAGGGACCTTAAAAGGTCGTTCACGAAGTTTAAAAAAAATCGTACTTGGGAATAACGCTTGGCAGCAGTTTTAGTGAAAATAGTGTCGTTTGAATATCAGCTGGCATTCACAAACGCGGCTTACAATGATAATTTTGAATAAACCTTCCAAAAGCAGAATAGTTGAATTAGTATTTGTGTTAAGCATAATAAAATCCAAGCAATATTGACGCGGAGCGAGCGAGTTAAAAAATACGGCAAACCGGTCATTCATTATGCTGGAACCACCTTAAAGTAAATTCTTCGTTGCACTCCCTTAGTTGATGCACAACTGAACCATCTGGATATAAGAGCTTATAGCATCCCGCCGACGATTTAACGACATAATTGCTGTTATGCATGGAGTGTTTTGCGATTGCTAAATGTCAGAATATCCTCACTGCTAGCAGATTTGCTAACTTTCAAAGGGATATTCTTGCCTCTCTGAGGTTTCAATAGACGTTCATCCTCGAAGAACCGCATTATCCCAACATTAATCGTAACGTCCTCCACGTCAGTTTTTGGATTTTTCCCCTTCTTGAACTTGAAATGACCAACCCTGTCGCTTTTTTTCTTGGCCATGAAATTGCTGAACGTCTGAGGAGATCTGAAAGATGAGGAGACGCCATTACTGCTTTGACTTCCTGAGCTCGAGATCCTTGCTCAATCGTGCGATTGCCACATTTTATACAGAAAATAAAACCTTCCTTTATGGCATTACCACATCTGCTGCAGAACATTTTTGCTATCAGGTCGGCGAACTAATCGAAACGAGTGTTATTCAAGTAGAATTTAACGACAGAAAAACTTCAGCATGTCAACCGTGCGAGACAGCATGGTTAGCACTTAGTCTTCCTCGGTTGAGAAGGCTAGCTAGAGTCCAGTCTTTTTTTCTGGGGCGTGCTTCGAGAACATTTATTTGTGCATCAGAATATTTATTTGTGCATCAGAATATTTATATGTGTGTGTTTCAAGAAGAAATAATTGTGCATCAGAATATTTATTTGTGTTTCAGAATACTATTATGTGTTTCAAGAAGAATTAATTGTGCATCAGAATATTTATTTGTGCTTCAGAATATTTATTTGTGCTTCAGAATATTATTATGTGCTTCGAAAATATTTATTTGTGCTTCAGAATATTTATTTGTGCTTTTATATTTTGATTTGTGTTTTGCACTTATGGGCCACCGTACATTAGAGGCTTGATATGTTTCTTCTAATATCTTTAGCATAGCCAAACTAGTCGTCTATTGCAACAAAATTGTTCAACTTTTCAAGTAGTGATAAGTAGTGATAGCGAATCCATGCATGAGTACAGGGATTTAGTTATTTTAAAATTTAAAATATTCCCGCTCTTTTCCGCATTATTACTGACAAAAACATTAACGCCCCTGGCTCAATATAATGCAGTTCTCGAAATTCCAGTCAATCAGTCGATAAAAAAAACGAAACCCGAGAACTCTTTCGGAGAGCGTCGACTGACGTCATGGAAATGAATATTTAATAAGGTCCTTTTGAGGCATCCCTTTTAGCCTCCACCATTTTGGACGAAAGAGAACGAGAACGTCAGTTCGATATTTGTGCAGACGACAAAAAGACGATGTCATTCATGAAAGATGGCGCAAATTTAGTGAAAACACGGAAAATGAAATAATTATGAAAACAATAAACAACAAAACACTTTATTCGAACTTCGTCGTTCTCGACGTCGTCGTCCTGGTGCTTAATGAAAACGATTTATTGTATTTTCGATTTTTAATAATTTTACACTACATAATCTCAGGTATAAAGCTTCAAATAGTTAGCTTGGGCTACCTGTGGTATGTCCTTTCAGGTTTAGCTACAGATTTGATCAATAATATGAAATCATGATTGCTTTAATATGTGCCGTATTGTTTAGGTACAGATTTTTAAATTACGAATAAACACAATGATTTCATGTGATGCTTTGAAAGCCCAGTAATCGATCGCGTTGGCTGAGAGACGCGAACATGCGATATATCTGGTAAGCGGTCTCATAGTGCCCATGCGTGACTGTATATTTGCCCTCGAAACCTCAATTCTCGGGCAATGTCAAAATAATAATAATAATAATAATAAATAATAATAATAATAATAAATAATAATAATAATAATAATAAATAATAATAATAATAATAATAAATAATAATAATAATAATAAATAATAATAATAATTAATAATGATAATAAATAATAATAATAATAATATTTAAAAATAATAATAATGACAATAAAATCAATAAAACAAAAAAATCGCAATATAGTTGAATTCGGCCTCGTTTTTTTAAGTGAAAAAAAAACCACAGAGCCGATCAAAACATGAAAATGCCGGTGTCGGCGAAAGCTAAGAGGCAATATGCATTTAACTTCGATTACTGGCATTGTGGTACGGTCTAGTTGGGCTCGAGCGAGTTCCGCCAAGGCACACTGTTTCTCGTTCTAATTCTTAAACTGACCAACATTAAATTACTCTACAATTATTATTTTTAGATTCAGTTTTGTAAGATCGTATATAATGGCCAGTCAAGCCAATCAGCCAATCATAGGGATATTTCTTTCTATATATATTTCTCTACTTATTAATCACATTGTATGCCAATGAAAAACCACATTATAATCTTACATTTCTGAGTAAAATTAGGTAAATATCTTCCATTGATCGATTTATTTTGATCGACAGAGAAAACAAAAGAAAAAGGAATTAAATGATGATGACTTACCTTGTGGCAGTACAGCGTCGCTCCAATCTAGAACCTAAGGGACTGCGGGGGACTAAGCACTAGCGAGAAAGAAAAAAATCAAAGTAAATAAATAATCAAGTTATCCCCCAAAAAATAGTTCCTAGAATATTTTTTTAATGACTTTATCAAAAATATACATACATTTCCTAGAGTATTACGTAACGGCTGAAAATCGGTCCAATAAAGTCGTCATTCTATGAAATAAACACGGATTAGAATGAGAAAAATTTGGCCGAGCAGGACTGGTAGAAAGTTGGCCGAGTAGGACTGGGTTGAGTGTGGCCGAGCGAGACTGAGTACTACCTGTAGAAAGTGACCAGAGCAGGTGAATTACTGGGGCGTGTTATTTTAAGACCACTTGTTGTTAGTGTTCATAAGAAACTGTGTGCAAGATTAATAAGGGTCGTACGGGTACCAAAACGACTTTGATCTCTTGTATATTTGATCTTTAGTTTCACAGGATAAAATTTCAACGAAAGCTCGAAGAAACCCCAAGACAAATCGAAGGGTAAGTTTTTTTTTTGAACTATTTTTTTTACTTCGACTACAAACATTAAATCAAGTGTGTTATATTGTTTGGGGAACAGGATCAAGCGCCATTCAAAAATAAGATGCGTACGTCAAATAGATACGGTATTCTAATAGAACTAGTTAAAATACGAAATACGAGTCAAAGCTTGTGAGACCGATAGAGTGGCACGTCGATGGGGAACAAGTAGAGAGTCCCCTCACGTTTCCTACCATCGTCAAAATCTTCGTGAAAAACAGTGACAAAATGTTATGTTGTAGTATTTTCAATTTCAAGCTTTTCTATGAATACGAGAAACGTGTAGAGAATGAAAAACGTGTTACCTCTGAAATATACAAGAGATTGAGATATAGAGTAATGAAATAATGAAATAAGCAAACAAAAGATAGCTTTGATTAGTCAATTACGCCGGCAATATTTAAACTATTGTTTTCATTGTTTACGATGTGCTTTTCCTAGTAAATTAAAAGATCAAAATATCAATATTGGTGAAAATTTTATATTCAATTTCTGATCAAAAAGAATGATTCGTAATTTTGACTTTTATAATATATGATATCACAATAGACCTCTTTAGCTTGTATGCAAATTGCCCATTTCAAATCATGTGATGTAAACACTGATATTCTCTGGAGAATTGTTCCTTTATATTTCTGAAATTTATTCGTTTATATTGAAAGGACTAATTCTCCAGAGAATATCAATGTTAACATCACATGATCTGAAATGGGCAATTTGCATACAAGCTAAAGAGGTCTATTATGTGATTGATACTGGCTAATTTGAAGAATCGTTGTCGGGTTCAAAATCGTAGAACATTGAAGCTGAGACCGCTAGGATGTATGGGTAAGCAGTAAACCAAAAAAAGTTTTATGTAGTCAGAGGAAAATGTTGGTGTTTATTGAAAGAAATGATCTCTCTAAGCAAAATTCTACACATATTCGGGAAATAAATAACGAATAAGCGACGTTATTTGACTCATTTACCGCTTTCCCTGGTTTCCCTTGCGGTCTCAGCTTCTATGATTTTGAACCCGACAACTAGTGTATATTAGTATGGGCTGCGTCGGTGTATGATAATTTCAAAGGTGAATTGAATTAGCGCTATATAAATAATAACGTTATTATTATTATTATAAAGTTATTATTAATTAGCCATTACCTAAACGAGTAGGGTACTGGGAATGAGTTTATTAGAATTAATGCAATTACGAAATTAAGTTCATGACATGAAACAGCATGTTGAAATTAGCATCTGTGCAAAGTTTGATGTGATTTGAGCGAATTCTGTCGGAATTATAAACGTTTGAAATTGTTTTGTCCAGCCAAAATTTTACAGTGAATGTATGGTTTGGCGGCTGGACAACGTCAAAAAAATACAGAGTTTGTATGTGAAAATAGACATCTTTGATGCCCTCTAGCATCGTCAATATTAAGCCGAAGTTCACCAAACTTTCCAGACTAGCTAAGTTTGATCTGCTCTCTCAGAAAATGATGCTTACTTTTGCTAGTTTCTTATTGAATTAGTTTTACGGACTTGGTCCCAGTCCCCTGCTCATTTTGGTAATGGCTAATTGATCCTATATGATTGAGTTGACTGTGTTAGACATTTTTTTTTTTACGTTTCAAAGATGTAATATTTTGACTGGTGTCACAGGTTCTTCCTAAATTACTAGTCTCAAGAAATATACACAACACAAGAACGTCCACTATACGCCTTTAATACCACGTACACTCTGCACTTTTAGCATGCGTTCGGCTATTTATATGTAGTCCCGGGGGACACGCGAGTATGTGTTTACATAGTTTGAAGGGGACACGTGAGTATGTTTACATAGTTAAAAAGGACACGTGACAATAGGTTTTAGGGCTTAGAAACTGTGAATTTGACTTGAAAGACTAAATATGAAATATAAATATGAAACAAAATACAAAATTAAGTATCCAAAGGGTCGGTGCAATAATAAAGACATAGTAATTTTTAAAACGATTAAAGGGCCGGACACACGGTGCAATATTGCGCGCAACATTGCACGCAACACGTATTGTTGCAGAGTGTGTCCACCTCTGCAACATGTTGCGCGCAATGTTGCAGAAGTAGAATCGAGTCCTACTTCTGCAACATTGCGAGCACAAAATACGTCGTATTAGCGCGCGCTAGTCAATTGCGAGCAATCAGTTTCATGGGTGGACAAACGCTGCAACAAAATTGCCAGCAATATTGCGCGCAACTGATGTTGCACCGTGTGTCCGCACCTTAAGTATCCATCCATCGAGCGACCTACTGACAACGATCAAGGCCTGTATAGCAAAACCAACAAAAAGGTTTTATAATTAAATGAGAAGGCGTGCGTCGAAAGACCCGAAAACGTTTCGCTCCAAAATGTGCGCCTTTTCCTTTTTTACAATTTTTTCTCTTATATGTTTCTCTCACAATAGATTTCAGATTTCAGATTCAATCAAGACGTCGCCCTTGGCAACCAAAATGGACCTGGTTTCTATAGCAACATCATTCTTACTGATATGCTTGATTGCAGCAAACACAGGTATTGTATACAATGGTGTCCACATCGCACATGCGCACACCGTTCATTTGAGCTCCCACATTGAAAAGCACTTATTGTTCTGCTTTATCTCCCGAGTAGGTGAAGCTGCAGTTGTACGACGGGATGTCCCTCCAATAGGTAACAGAAATAGACAATGAATAGAAGCCTCCATCTGCTATACTACCTTGAGCCATCCTATTCCCAGATCAGGCTATTTTTAGTATTTAAAACATTTCGGCGCGAAAAACATTTTTCCGGGCAAACTTATTTTAGGCGCGAATTTTTTTTGTCCGGCGCAAAAAAAAATTTTCGGCGCGAAAATGGTTCATTTCCATTACACTTGGAAGGAATGTAAGTAAAATTATCAAATGACAAGTGGCATCATCAGACTGTTAAACCAAGGATCATTCCTCTGCTATAAGATTAATATAACATTTATTTTAACTCGATGCAATCTGATTGGCTCTAGAACAATGGACAAGAGTTCTATAAATAGCCTGATCTGATTGGCTCTAGAACAATGGACAAGAGTTCTATAAATAGCCTGATCTGATTGGCTCTAGAACAATGGACAAGAGTTCTATAAATAGCCTGATCTGATTGGCTCTAGAACAATGAACAAGAGTTCTATAAATAGCCTGATCTGATTGGCTCTAGAACAATGGACAAGAGTTCTATAAATAGCCTGATCTGATTGGCTCTAGAACAATGGACAAGAGTTCTATAAATAGCCTGATCTGATTGGCTCTAGAACAATGGACAAGAGTTCTATAAATAGCCTGATCTGATCTGATTGGCTCTAGAACAATGGACAAGAGTTCTATAAATAGCCTGATCTGATTGGCTCTAGAACAATAGACAAGAGTTCTATAAATAGCCTGATCTGATTGGCTCTAGAACAATGGACAAGAGTTCTATAAATAGCCTGATCTGGACAGGATGGCTGACCTAATACAAGAGATGGAGGCTATTATATATTCAAACCAAGACCAAAACATTGTTTCATATACACCTATTTCGAAAAAGGTTGTCAGAGAGAAAGGCGATAGGAGAATGGTGAATGGTCATTCTAAGACCAGATGGAACTATAGATGTGTATGTATATGCAAATAACCTGACAATTTAGTTCATAAAGCTTTCAGTTGTACATTGTAAGTAATTATTACGAAACCAAGATAGAATAATTTAAACTGACCAGCAGTCAACTTTAGTCTTTTAATAAGCATTCTGCTATCTCCTTTCTCTCTGACAACCTTTTTTGAAATAGGTGTATCCGCACGCCCATGTGATATCCTCTATTTGTTATTTGACCTATTTATCTTTTAATCTTTAGCTCTACCTTTCGATAACAAAGATGTTAAGTTAGTCAATGCTACAACTACTACAGCAACAACAGACAAACCAACTGGTAAGTGTCAGCATCAAAAATTAACCATACCACAGGTATCCCAAGTTCAATATTGGTGTAAATGTATGGCGTCTTTTGAACGCCATAATCATTTGGTAAAAATTCCGTTTGAATAAAATATCGAAAACACTAACTTGTTTGGAGTCATCTCTTCTGTGTCCGAGCCGATTTTAAGCCGTATCCGTTCAGTTTTTGGTGAGTTATAGTCGATTTGGTTTGTCACGTATCACACACTGCTCGGACACAGAAGAGATGACTCCAAACAAGTTAGTGTTTTCGATATTTTATTCAAACGGAATTTTTACCAAATGATTATGGCGTTCAAAAGACGCCATACATTTACACCAATATTGAACTTGGGATACCTGTGCATACGCATGCATTACGTGGACAAAGGAACGTCGTCAATAAACAGCTGATGAAAAAAAGAAAAACTACTACTATAAATAAACTACTACTACTACTGCTGATACGAAAAACGCTGACAGTAAAGCCTAGTTCTCGCTGCAACGTAATCCTTGCGTATGTGCTTGCGCTTACGCTTTCGTCAGGCCCGTTTCGCAGCGAAATAACGCCTCTTGTCATGGTTAATTATCCTTGCGTCAGGTCCGTTTTTGCAGCGAAATAACGCCTCTTGTCATGGTTAATTATGCTTGCGTCAGGTCCGTTTTTGCAGCGAAATAACGCCTCTTGTCATGGTTAATTATGCTTGCGTCAGGTCCGTTTTTGCAGCGAAATAACGCCTCTTGTCATGGTTAATTATGCTTGCGTCAGGTCCGTTTTTGCAGCGAAATAACGCCTCTTGTCATGGTTAATTATGCTTGCGTCAGGCCCGTTTTTCGCAGCGAAATAACGCCTCTTGTCATGGTTAATTATGCTTGCGTCAGGTCCGTTTTCGCAGCGAAATAACGCCTCTTGTTATGCTAAATTATGCTTGGTTAGATCTTCACGTGGCTCGGCTGATCACATAAAATGGCGGTCCCGTCTCTCCACACTCCACTACATTGCAACGGAGGGACGTAAAACAACCCACACCACTGTTCGACTAAGAGTAGGGCACGAAGTTCCCGGTGTGTGTGGTCTGACCTACCTACCATTCAAGGGGAGGATATCAATGGGGAGTTTGCAGGTGTGACATTTTGTTGCGTGACATTTTAAATTTTAATCCAACAAAAAAAAAAAAAATATAATATTTGAAAAGAGCACACCAAAATTAGCAAAAATTGAAATTTTGAAGTAATTTCGATGAATAGAGCGACAGTTATGAGCGACCGAAGTTGGCTTTTTTCTTAAGAAACGTACGGTGGTGGGCAACAGCTTGCCCACCACCGTACGTTTCTTAAGAAAAAAGCCAACTTTGGTCGCTCATAACTGTCGCTCTATTCATCGAAATTACTTCAAAATTTCAATTTTTGCTAATTTTGGTGTGCTCTTTTCAAATATTATATTTTTGTTTTTGTTGGATTAAAATTCAAAATGTCACGCAACACCTGCAAACTCCCCATTGGGACGAAAGTTCTGTTTCCTTTCCCCTGCCGCACATTAATTCGATTGTGTGAGCGAATTAGATTCGATTCGATTGCGTCAGGCCCGTTTTCGCAGCAGTGTGATTGCAGTGACATAAAGCCTCTTGTGCTTCCTCTCATGCTTGCGTCGCTATCACTTGAATCCATCCAAGTGATATTTCCACTAGTCTTTCATCGACGGCAAACACCTCAATGTGAAACTAATTCAGCCAATCGAAATACTCGAACCCAGTCTTCCAACATTTTCCACAGACCGGTTCTACTCGAACCCAGTCTTCAAACATTTGCCACAGACCGGTATGGCTAATTCAGCCAATCATAACACTCGAACCCAGTCTTCCAACATTTGCCACAGACCGGTTCTACTCGAACCCAGTCTTCAAACATTTGCTACAGACCGGTATGGCTAATTCAGCCAATTAAAACACTCGAACCCAGTCTTCCAACATTTGCCACAGACCGGATGAACCCAAACCAGGCTTACGTGGTGGACTGGGCTCTAGCTGTCTTCACTCTGTGTCTCACATATCTGTCTTTTTCTTGCATCATAGAAAAAGTTACCAAGAACAAAGTAAAAGAAATCCACGAGTCGTATCCAAACCCACCCGTGCCCACCCCTCCAGGGTTCTCGCTCCAAAATCTGTTTAATAAACAGAAGGTTCAACAGGATATTTCACCTACGAAATGGGCTTTTAATGACAAGTATTTAGGTAAGTACAAGGCGTAGTGCTACACCATGTGGGATGAGATCAATAGACATAGAGCATGCGCAATAAGTATTTAGGTAAGTACAAGGCGTAGTACTACACCATGTGGGATGGGATCAATAGACATAGAGCATGCGCAATAAGTATTTAGGTAAGTACAACACGTAGTGCTACACAATGTGGGATGAGATCAATAGACATATAGAGTATGCGCAATAAGTATTTAGGTAAGTACAAGGCGTAGTGCTACACCATGTGGGATGAGATCAATAGACATAGAACATGCGCAATAAGTATTTAGGTAAGTACAAGGCGTAGTGCTACACCATGTGGGATGAGATCAATAGACATATAGAGCATGCGCACATTGACTGATTGATTGACTGATTGATTGATTGATTGACCAATCGATGGATGGACTGATTGATTGACCGATTGACTGACTGACTGATTAACTGATTAATTGACTGATTGTCTGACTTATTGATTGATTGACTGATCGATTTATTGACTGGCTGATTGACTGATTGACTGACTGATTGACTGATTGACTGACTGATTGATTGAATGATTGATTGCCGGACTGGTTGATTCACTGATTCATTAATTCATTAATTGATCGATTGATTTTTATTTGTTTAGCATCACAAAATAAGTATGCTTTTAAACGAGATGCACTTTTTGACGTCGTTGGCGGAGACTCGATGTGTAAGTAAATAATCTTATTTTAGTTACTGGATAGAGTCGTTTTTTTATATGAATGCCGTATTGAACTAGTTTGATTGGATGAGATGCATCTGCACGCTTTTTGATTGGTTCAGAAAGAAAGCCATTTGAGTGTCACATTACCATAGGTTTCCCACTCATACGAAAACGACTCTAACGCAAGGAAACGTAACATAAAGTTAGGAAAGCAAAGTAAAGTAGGAAGGAACGAAGCCGGAAGGAGGAAATGATAGCAAGGGAGGGAGGGAGAAAAGGATGGAAGAAAGGAAGGAAGAAAGGAAAGAAGAAAGTAAGGAAGGAAGGCAGGAAACATAGCGTAAGGAATCTCTATAATGTAACACTAGGAAGAAAGCCAAGTAAAGAGGGAGGTAGGGCAAGTGAGGAGGGATGGGAAGAAGAAAGAAGGATGGAAGGAAGAAAGAAGAAACGATGGAACGAATGAACGAAGGGAAGAAGAAAGGAAGAAAGGAAGGAAGGGAAGGAAGAAAGAAGGAACGGAATGAAGGAAGGAGGAAGAAAGAAAGAACGGAATAAAGGAAGGAGGAAAAAAGAGAAAGAAAGGAGGAAAAAGAGAAAGAAAGGAAGGAAGAAAGGAAGGAAGAAAGGAAGGAAGAAAGGAAGGAAGAAAGGAAGGAAGAAAGGAAGGAAGAAAGGAAGGAAGAAAGGAAGGAAGAAAGGAAGGAAGAAAGGAAGAAAGGAAGGTAGAAAGGAAGGAAGAAAGGAAGGAAGAAAGGAATGAAGAAAGGAAGAAAGGAAGAAAGAAAGAAGGAAAAAGAGAAAGAACAGAAGAAGCGAACGAAGAAAGAAAGAAAGGAAGGAAGGAAGAAAGGAAGGAAGAAAGGAAGGAAGAAAGGAAGGAAGAAAGGAAGGAAGGAAGGAAAGGAAGAAAGGAAGGAAGAAAGGAAGAAAGGAAAAAAGAAAGGAAGAAAGGAAGGAAGAAAGGAAGAAAGAAAGAAGGAAAGAACAGAAAGAACAGAAGAAGCGAACGAAGAAAGAAGAAAGAAAGGAAGGAAGGAAGGAAGGAAGAAGGAAGGAAGGAAGGAAGGAAGAAGGAAGAAGGAAGGAAGAAAGGAAGGAAGAAAGGAAGGAAGAAAGGAAGGAAGAAAGGAAGGAAGAAAGGAAGGAAGAAAGGAAGGAAGAAAGGAAGGAAGAAAGGAAGGAAGAAAGGAAGGAAGAAAGGAAGGAAGAAAGGAAGGAAAAAAGGAAGGAAAAAAGGAAGGAAGGAAGGAAGAAAAGGAAGGAAAGGAAGGAAGAAAGGAAGGAAGAAAGGAAGGAAGAAAGGAAGGAAGAAAGGAAGGAAGAAGAAAGAAGAAGGAAGGAAGGAAGGAAGGAAGGAAGGAAGGAAGAAAGGAAGTAAGAAAGGAAGGAAGAAAGGAAGGAAGAAAGGAAGGAAGAAAGGAAGGAAGAAAGGAAGGAAGAAAGGAAGGAAGAAAGGAAGGAAGAAAGGAAGGAAGAAAGGAAGGAAGAAAGGAAGGAAGAAAGGAAGGAAGAAAGGAAGGAAGGAAGGAAGGAAGGAAGGAAGGAAGTAAGAAAGGAAGTAAGAAAGGAAGGAAGAAAGGAGGAAGAAGGAAGGAAGGAAGGAAGGAAGAAAGGAAGGAAGAAAGGAAGGAAGAAAGGAAGGAAGAAAGGAAGGAAGAAAGGAAGGAAGAAAGGAAGGTAGAAAGGAAGGAAGAAAGGAAGGAAGAATTATTATTTTTATTATTATTATTATTATTAAGAAAGGAAGGAAGAAAGGAAGGAAGAAAGGAAGGAAGAAAGGAAGGAAGAAAGGAAGGAAGAAAGGAAGGAAGAAAGGAAGGAAGAAAGGAAGGAAGAAAGGAAGGAAAGAAAGGAAGGAAGAAAGGAAGGAAGAAAGGAAGGAAGAAAGGAAGGAAGAAAAGGAAGGAAGAAAGGAAGGAAGAAAGGAAGGAAGAAAGGAAGGAAGAAGGAAGGAAGAAAGGAAAAGAAAGGAAGAAAGAAAGAAAGAAAGAAAGAAGAAAGAAGAAGAAGAGAAAGAACAGTAGAAGCGAAGGAAGAAAGGGAGGAGAAAGGTTGGTTCTAGGAGGTACTAATTCTCTCTATTCTTTGCAGCTTTTAGTAACTTTAATGTGGTTGGAGACAAAGAGTTGATTACCGGCAAGAAATGAACTTACTGAGTACTAGAAATCCTACGAATTCAGTAGAAAAAATCTTATAAACAACCTTGAACAATTCCCACACATACAAAGGAATGATTTTTTGAGAGATAAACGAGCATTATTTTCCATGCTATATAACCGCCCAGAGACAAGGTCTCACTAAAGGGGGTCGTCTAAGGGGGGTCTTTTTGATTAACGAGAATATTAATATTTTGAAAACTCTATTCAACGTGAAATAATTATTTTTGCAATAAAACAAATAAAATTCGAATGTTACTTTGATGTGTGTAACTCTTTTCTTAAATTCTTATCATATTAAGCTTAATTACAATTAAATTAAATTTAATTAAAATTAAATAAAATGAATTAAAATGAATTGAAATAAATTAAAATAAATTAAAATAAATTAAATTAAATTGAAATGAATTGAAATAAATTAAAATAAATTAAATTAAAATAAATTAGAATAAATTAAAATACATTGAAACACATTTAGATACATTAAAATAAAATAAAATAAATTACATTAAAATAAATTAAAATAAATTACATTAAAATATATTAAAATAAATTACATTTAAATAAATTCAATACATTTAAATTTATTAGTATTGTCTCAGTGCAAACAACTGTGGACTTGAGAGGGTGGTAACACAGGGTATTATATTTTTGGTGGGTGTACGTCGTACGAGTGGGTGGGAGTGGATAATCTACAGCTATGTACTTTCTATTTTACACGTGAGAGTAATCTCGCAATCTGATTGGCCGGTTTGCCATTGTCAATTTCAAATGGTTTTGAGTTGTCTGTACTCTTATTGACACACACTTGAAGTCATTAAATGTCAAAACTGCAGTGAAATCATTCGCTGTGCTCGTGATTCCACTTGAGTTTTGAATTTTATTATCTCCAATTTGCTAATTCGAGAGAAGTTTCATTTTTTGGTTTAAATTGATTTTGATTTTGATTTTTGAAGATTTTAACAAATAGTCATGACTTTTTTAACCTTTTTTTATTTAAAATATTTTACACCATCACAATTATGATTTAACAACAACAGTTTTTCTGAATTCTTAATTTCTGGAAGATTGTTTCAGGCCTAATAAAAGAAAAGAAAAAGATATTGAACATATTTATGTATTAATGATTATCATCATCATCATCACTATTATTATTATTTTATTATTATCAGCATAATCATCATTTATCATCACCATCATTTTCATGATTATTATTATTGTTGTCATCATCATCATCATTATCATCATTATTATATAATCATGATTATTATTGTTGTTATCAATATCATCTTCATCATCATTACTATATTTTTATTATCAACATCATCATCATCATCATTATTATTATTATTATTATTATTATTATTATTATTATTATTATTATTATTATCATTATTATTATCATTATTATTATTATTATTATTATTATCATTATTATTATTATTTTTATTATTATTGCTGTTATTATTTCATTCCGAACATTTTGTTCTGTATATTCTCCATCAGTTTCCATTTCTATACATATATCACAGTTCTTATCAGTAATTTGGATGGTTGGTTGGATGGCTCTGATATCAGTTATTCTGATTTAATGTGACTGCGCGATGCAGTTAATTAAGCCATTAATGTACATTACTATGACTACTGTGACTGCGTGATGCGGTTCGTACGTCATTACAGAAGCAATTCCCAGTTCCGTGAGGCCTGGGAGCAAATGTTCGGTTAAAGTCAGCGTCTTTCAGCTAATTTGAACTCCACACCACTGTAGTTGCCTCGGTAGCTCAGTGGTTAGAGCACCTGTCATGAGATCGGGGTGTCGTGGGTTCGAATCCCGCTCGAGGCGTCTGATTTTTTCCGAACATTTGTTCTGTATATTCTCCATCAGTTTCCATTTCTATTATTTCATTCATTTGTTAATTATATATATTTTAAATATTTAATGATCTTTATTCTTTCTTATTTTCAATCAATCATTTATTTATTTAACCCTTTATTTCACTTTTATCCATTCATTCCTTGATTATTTAACGGTTTTATTGTTAGTTTTGTAAGTTGTATGTACTCACCCCTCCCCCTCTCCGTTTTTAATTTTCGTGTTAATTTATTATCACAAAAGTAGGCAGCTGTGTACTGTATGTTTCTAGGGTGGCGGCTAAATGGGATGCCTCTTTATTCCTTATACCATTATACTGATACATTGGGTTTACAAATATAAAACAATAGAATGATGCAGTAACACAATAGATTCGTTCTATTGTTTGACCCTCAAAGGTCCTTTGAGGTATCCCATTTAGCCGCCACCTGTTTCTAAACAAGCTAGACTTACTTTTGTTCTTCTTTGACTGATCGGCCATGTCGATGAGGTACCCGGATGCTAGAGCGACCTACAATTGGACTGCTACCACCTATGATAGATATAAACCATGAATTAGCGTATAGCGACCATCGCCGGTGGTCGAACCCCTATTAAGCGACCAACGCCAGTGGTCGAACCCCTATTAACCGAACAGCGCCGATGGTTGAACCCCAATTAAGTGAACAACGCCGGTGGTCGAACCCTTATTAAGCGACCGCCGCCAATGGTCGAACCCCTATTAACCGACCAACGCCAGAGAAATGGCTAGTGACCTCTACCAAGCGGCTAACCCCTATTAAACGGCCACTTTCCATTCTCTATACCAAGAGACAAAGTTCATTATTCCTGGTGTTGGATGGCAGGCCAGCACGTGACACTTTCCGCGGTCCCAGTAAATTAATATACCGTCATTGTACATAAATTAGCATATTAAAATAATATATGCATAAATTAGCATAATTTTATGTATTTCGCAGTAAATAAATATACCGTCATTGTACATAAATTAGTATATTAAAATAACATATGCATAAATTACCATAATTATATGTATTTCGCAGTAAATAAATGTACCGTCATTGTACATAAATTAGCATATTAAAATAACGTATGTATAAATTAGCATAATTATAGGTATTTCGCATAAATTACCAATATTATAACTTACGTACCATAAGGATCACTTCCGTAGTTATCAAGATAAACGTTTCGGTGACGAGCAGCGTAGTTCAGCTTGGCTGTTTATAATGATTAGTAATGGTAATAGAACTGAGTGGAGTGCAATTTGGTCTGAAATCATACGAGTGATTACAAAATTGCACGACCGCGTAGCGGGAGTGCAATTTGTTATCACGAGTATGATTTCAGACCAAAATTGCACGACACGAAGTTCAATTACCTATTAATCATATTCATTTTGAAATCTTTTCAAATACACTCGTTATATTTAGGTGGTAAGTTGCAATAATAAGAATAATTTTGATGCCTAAAATACAACTCTTTCATTCTAAATTACAAATTACTTTTTATGAAGAATCGTTTGAATTTAATAAAATTAGAGTTTCTGTGCGAAAATTTAAAAAAAAAAAAAAAATTGGTGCAATTAATGATCCAAAATAGTGCAATTAATGATTTAATCGCACCATTTTTAGCCAATCAGATTGCAGGATTTACTAGTGATTTCAAAATGAATATGATTAAGAGGAGTATAAAATACCGTCAGGCATGCAGTGTGAATAATAATATCGGCTGATGATGATGATGCACGACAATATTAACAATGATAGTTGTGATAGTAATGGTCATGTGATCACAACAGTACATATCAAGAAATCCCCCATTAAAGTGTGCTGTTGCTCGGCCAGCTTTGCTATGTCCATATTTGGGCATTGTACTTACCATATTTGGTAACCCTGTAAATATTTTTCGCTTAAAAGTACGATTTTTATCGAAAAATCCATCCAAACTTACAGCAAATCGAGTAAATGAATGTAAACATTGTCCTCCATTTTGTAACACGGCCAAAAAGACTGGGAAACCTAACACAGGGGGACCGGTAAACTCGTGCCCAGTCCCCGTAGCTGGTCTACGAAAAAAGCACAGTTTTCTTGATATGTAATGGTAATAGCAGAAGTACATAGCTAGTTAATAGTTAACAATTATTCCCCGAAGTGGAGGTGAGTAGTGGTGGATATTTACACAAGTGAATCACCAGCGAATTACTTTCAAGAAGAAAGAGACACGCTCGCGAAACGCGACGCCATCTTGTTTTGCTCGGAGGTGAATAGCCATGGATATTTCGAGATTGAGTAGCCAATCAGTGGTATATACTAATAGCGGACATACTGAAATATTGCTTTGCAAAAAATGGCGATTGTTCAGATGATGGCCGTCATATCATCGATGATCATGGAAACGATAATGATGATAATCATATTCATTTTGAAATCACTAGTAAATCCTGCAATCTGATTGGCTAAAAATGGTGCGATTAAATCATTAATTGCACTATTTTGGATCATTAATTGCACCAATTTTTTTTTTTTTTTAAATTTTCGCACAGAAACTCTAATTTTATTAAATTCAAACGATTCTTCATAAAAAGTAATTTGTAATTTAGAATGAAAGATTGTATTTTAGCATCAAAATTATTCTTATTATTGCAACTTACCACCTAAATATAACGAGTGTATTTGAAAAGATTTCAAAATGAATATGATTAATAGGTAAAAACTTCGTGTCGTGCATTTTGGTCTGAAATCATACTCGTGATAACAAATTTTGTAATCATCGTATGATTTCAGACCAAATTGCACTCCACTCAGTTCTATTACCATTACTAATAACGATGATAACGAAAACGACGAAGTTGACTGATGGTAGTGATGATGATGATGACGATGATAACAATGATGACGTATAGACGATGATGATGATGATGATGGTGATGACGATGAGTCATCGCTTCATGTAGGAACAACCTAAGTGTAATTCAAATATTACACTGATCACAGGTATCCCACTCGAAAACGACTTTAATTATTATTCAGTATTCGTACCGATATAATTTCGTTTTTCGTTGATATTCAATTGTTTCCTGAAGTACATAGGGCGTGGATTAGCATGGAAATCGCTACCAGCTGAAACAATACAAAACAGTCAATTAATATCTACTCCGGCTACATGAATCATCATACGGCCTTAGTAGATCCCGGGACCAGGAACTCGGGACCAGGAATTCGGGACCAGGAACCCGGGGCCAGGAACCGGGACCAGGACCAGGAACCGGGACCAGGAACCGGGACCAGGAACCAAGACCAGGAACCGGGACCAGGAACCGGGACCAGGAACCGGGACCAGGAACCGGGAACAGGAACCCGGGACTTGATCCATGGTAACGGAAAAGATACTCCAGTGGCAACTTCTACATTTTGCGGAACAAAAATATATCAACAGAAAGTTTGAGAACACCAACATTTTTGACTGGAAAAATGGCGCGCTCTACAAACACTGGGTCCCTATTACTTCATACATGGGTCTTTAGATCCCTATTACTTCATACCTGGGTCTTTAGGTCCCTATTACTTCATACCTGGGTCTTTCGGTCCCTATTACTTCATACCTGGGTCTTTAGATCCCTATTACTTCATACCTGGGTCTTTAGGTCCCTATTACTTCATACCTGGGTCTTTAGATCCCTATTACTTCATACCTGGGTCTTTAGGTCCCTATTACTTCATATCTGGGTCTTTAGGTCCCTATTACTTCATACCTGGGTCTTTAGGTCCCTATTACTTCATACCTGGGTCTTTAGGTCCCTATTACTTCATACCTGGGTCTTTAGGTCCCTATTACTTCATACCTGGGTCTTTAGGTCCCTATTACTTCATACCTGGGTCTTTAGGTCCCTATTACTTCATACCTGGGTCTTTAGGTCCCTATTACTTCATACCTGGGTCTTTAGGTCCCTATTACTTCATACCTGGGTCTTTAGGTCCCTATTACTTCATACCTGGGTCTTTAGGTCCCTATTACTTCATACCTGGGTCTTTAGGTCCCTATTACTTCATACCTGGGTCTTTAGGTCCCTATTACTTCATACCTGGGTCTTTAGGTCCCTATTACTTCATACCTGGGTACTTTCGAGGTCCCACAGATCTTTTTCCATACCTGGGACATCATAGGGTGCTGATTCCTAAGAACATCAAACCTGGGTATTTAGGTCCCTAATGTTACGGTTAAGTTATGCTAGGGATTAATCTTTAGTTCCCTTGTTCGATTATTGTTGGGTTGGTCGGTAGGTCGGTTGGTTAGTTGGCCAATGGGTTGGTCGTTTGTCGGTCCTATTACTTGGTAAGTGGGTATTTTGGTCCCTATTACTTCAGTTATTTAATTGATGGTTTGGCTGTTTATTTGATTGTTAGTTCTTATTTAAGATAGCTACCGTAAGGATCACTTCCTGCTCTGTCAAAGTATACATTTCGGTGTCGTGCAGCTCTGTTCAGCTGTTCTGTGGAGACAAAAACCTTTAAATCAAAGGTGGATTACCACCCCCCCCCCACTTACGAGCCTGCGATGTACTTCAGCGGTAACGTAATGAATGTTTACATCCGAGTGAGTGAGTGATCTCAAAATTGTCCCAATGTCATCGCTGTAACTCGTGGATTACCACCCCCTCGCCCCAAGTTGTGAGACTGCGATGTACTTCAGCGGTAACGTAATGAAAGTATACAGTCGAGTGAGTCAGTGATCCCAAAATTGTCCCAATGTCATCGCTGTAACTCGTGGATTACCACCCCTTCCCCAACGTTGTGAGCCTGCGATGTACTTCAGCGGTAACGCAATGAAAGTTTACAGTCGAGTGAGTCAGTGATCCCAAAATTGTCCCAATGTCATCGCTGTAACTCATGGATTTCCACCCCTTCCCCAACGTTGTGAGCCTGCGATGTACTTCAGCGGCAACGTAATGAAAGTATACAGCCGAGTGAGTGAGTGATCCCAAAATTGTCCCAATGTCATCGCTGTAACTCGTGGATTACATAATCCACGAGTTATAAAGGCTGAAACAATAATGTTTTTACACTGACGGTGAGTTACACAAGGTTCATCATTCGGGTCACTTGATATTCAGAGCAAGCGTGGTTACTCAGTAGTTAAAAGACGTCAAGAGTAGAATGACGCACAGCTGGCACCAAACGATCACTTCAATGCCTAACCCTACCGTTCTCCTAAACCTAACCAACTACGCCACGAAGCTATAAGGCAATAGCGAAGCGCATTAGTGACGTCACAACTCAGACAAACAAACCAAATTTTTCATATCCTTCAATCCGATTTTGTTAGTTTGTTTTTTACTGACAATTGTTTTGAAAATAATCAGTGTTTGCATGATAAAATGTAGGTTTCTCCGTGTTCTTTTCAGTACGATTACAGTTGCATGCATGGGAATTCATCAGGGGTCGGGTATACTGGGTAACCTTCTTATTGGGTGGGACGTGGTGTAATGTATTTTAAAGGGGACTTCGTGTCCTATTGTACAACACCTGCCTTATGGGCGAATCTTGATAAAAAATAAAAAATAAAAAATAAAATATAAAATATATTACGCGACCTATTTTATTTATTTATTTATTTATTTACACAACTTCCACCATACTAAATAACAGGAGAAAAAAAACTTGATAATAAGATAATTATAAGATGCATGGTGAGGGTCACACAACAGAGCTAGGCCTAGGTGAAACAAAAGAAATGAATAATCAAAAAGAAGAAGAAAATTAGAACCGCCGCGCAGCGCTATTCAGTTGGTTGCGCCCTTTTATTGTTATATTTAAACAATGTGTAGTTAGCATCCCCAAACTATTATAATATATGAACGAAGCGTCCACTACTTATTTCAATTTCGGCTATTTATTAGCCGATTCTTATTATTTTTAGTTCATTTTGTTGGAGGGCCACTGAGTTATCAGTACAATTATTTTAAGGGGATATTTATTTCAACTCACTTGACACTCTAATTTTATTTTAACCAAGCACAAACTATTAAAAACAAAGTAAAATGTCTACCTAAAGCTATTTTAGCGTTGTACAAAGCCATTTTCCTGCTTTTTGTTTCAAATTTTGAGGTAATTCAGGGGAAAACATCAGCAACAATAGTAAATATACAGATCTAGCCCATGTGGACAGTTTTCAAATCAAATTTTCACTTTGGATTAACACTCTAACTTAGAGTGAAATTTTAGCCTTGTACAAAACGTATTTTCCAGCCTATTGCCCATTACAAAAAAGAGCAGGGACTGGGAACGAGTTTATTAGAATTAATGTATTACGAAATTAAGTTTATGACATGAAACAACATGTTGAAATTATCATATATGCAAAGTTTGATGTGATTTGAGTGAATTCTGTCGGAATTATAAACTTGAAATTTTGAAATTTTACAGCAATGTATGGTTAATTTGGGTAGACAACGAAAAAAATACAGAGTTTGTATGGGAAAATGTACATCTTTGATGCCCTCTAGCATCGTCAATATTAAGCCAAAGTTCACCAAACTTTCCAGATTAGCTAAGTTTTATCTGCTCTATCAGAAAAAAATAACCCATTTTTGCTAGTTTCTTATTGAATTCGTTTTACGGACTTGGTCCCAGTCCCCTGTTCTTTTTTGTTTTTTGGCGCTCAATACGCGCGTTCGTAAAAAATCTTCTCTTAATTGTAACTGTCGTGTGTCTTACCCTCTGTAAATAAACTTTATTCATTCATTCATTCATTCACTAACCGAATGAATTTGAATAAACTATAAATTTGAATTTGATTACCCGAATACTTACCAATGGTATATCTTTTGTCGTCGTCTGGGTGTCTGCCTCCTTCTGGAATGTCCTCGCCGAATGGTGCTGCACCAAGTACAGGATGACTAATGGAAGCTTAGGAGACAAAAAATAGCAGTTTAAACCAAATGTTTGATTAGTTGGGCGCAATATTAAATATATATATTTATTTTTTATTTTTTTATTTTATTTTATTATTTCAATTAAATATGGATATGAGAGAACCGGGGGAGGGGGAGGGGGCATGCTCGAGAATCCATCGGTGCTCCTCGGAAGAGCACCGATGGATTCTCGAGCATGGGGGAGGGGGGTGCCGGCCTGAGCTCTAAACCCTGACCCTGTATCAACTTTCCTTACCGTTAACAGCCAACAGACCAGACAAGCACAACAGACCAAATAAGAGGTGCATTTTGATGCTGTGTTCCATGAATTCGACATAGAATTTACATGAAATAAAAATGAATTAAGTTGTAAAATTTTGGAACGTCGATCCTAAACTGAAAACTTTGGTGTAGAGAAAAACTAATTGGTAAGAGAATAATAATAATAACACTTTATTGAAGACACTTAGTACAAAATAATTAACAGTGTCTTAGAAAAGGAAATTCCCGAGGTTAGTCCTATATTAAGAATCCCCCCCCCCCCCACCCCCACAAAAAATTGTTACAAAATATAAATATACACACATTACAAATTGATAAATGATAATACATTTTATTTTTAATGTCATTTCTCCTGTGTCAGACATTATGAGCTGAAACTTCGCCCTTTTGCTAATTTCGAGCTGCTCTTTTCATTTCTGGAGTTCATTTTCACACTGCTGTTCGATTTAAGGGGGTTGGGGTCACGTGACCTCTTAGTTCATTTCGCCTCTGCCGCTCATGTTGCAAACACTATTAATATTTACAACTTTCGATGTTTACGCCGTTTTTCCATGTTTTCATTTAATTTCCCTTTGTTTTAACAACATGCCTCTGTTGATGTTCAAATTGTTTATAAATTCTCTAGAGTTTTGTACGCGAAATTACGAGCCGCTTGAGCAAACACAAAATTCATTAATAAAAATCGTCTGAAAACTATCTTTCTCTAGATACAATTCACCACTGATAATACAACTTTTTGTCATTAAGTAATATCCGGAATTGGACGCCAGAAATCGTAATCAATTTAAATCAGTCCGTGGAATAACATTTTTATTTTTTTATTTTTTATTTAAAAAAAATGTCAAACATCTACTACTGGAAGAGGATATAATCTAATTCAAATCTAACGGTGGCGGAGGTTTACTTCTTTTGAAGGCAAACTTTGAAATTTGTATATTAAAAATCTTCACAGTAATATTTCAAAATTTGAAAGCAGTTCAGTTGCTCATTTCAGAAATTCAACACGAAAAATTACAAAAAAATCCTTAGTTTCTTAAGATCAAATTCATCAAGCAAGATGACCGAGAGCTAACCCTTTAAAAAAAATAGTTTAGTAAAATTTGTACAAAACTTACCTTCTAAATTCCAAGACTTTCTAGTTAGTCTTTAGAGACTTCTCAGTTCTCCCACTGTATTGCCAATATAGAAAACTGGTGCCAATGTATTTCATCCGGGTACCCGTATGAAAACAAACCCCTCTGATTGGCCAGGAAGTGATGACGAATCAAAAGCGACAGGTGCTCTGGGTCAAAGATTACAGCTTTTTGGGGTGACAGGAGGCGGCCAAATACCTTTCGAGGTACACAAATATCAAACGCAGACGAAACTTTGCGGCTACAAATGCGGATACTCGAAGAAAGAAAGAAAGAAAAAAAAAGGTCGAGAAGCGAGCGTCTGTTGGACATCGAGAGTCAAAATATCCAACAAGGTCGATAGTTGCGTTACGTGCTCTAATCCCGCGAAGATTAATCCCTAAGACCTTTCACCGAATACATGATACAATTTTCAGTGACAGACACCAGTAAAGTATTTCAAACAACTTTGTAAGGCCCCGGTTTACATGAGAGAGAGATAATCCTAGCAGTAGGGACAATTCTATTGTTTTATCATTAAGGGAATATGCGAACAATAAACTTGACTCTAGTGCTAGGGTTATCTCTCTCTCATGAAAACAGGGCCTAAGTCTAGCTTCAAAGGTTATAGGAGATCTCTAACACCGTGAAAAAGAGTACTTAACTTTACTGACGTTTCGAGCCTCAGCCCTTCGTCAGAGTATATATAAAGTCTAGGTTTTATCACCTCGCGTGCTTTCGTAGATGATAATTTTGGTCATTGTTTAATTTCGAAAGCGACCAATGTCTCAAGGTGGTCTCTTACGGTAGCCGATTGATAAAAATCAACGTTCATTCTTAAAAGAATAACAACCCTTCTAGGGGAGGGGGGGAAATAATAATAATAATAATAATTTTTATTTATTTATATATAGCGTTATTTCCAAGAAATTGCCCAATAGCGCTTGTGACTGATCAGTAATGAGAGAATTTCAGTACAAAGTTATTCAGAGAGAGGGGTATCGAATGGTCAAGGCGAGACTTTGCGAGACTCCGAGACAAGGCATATTTTGGCGAGCCCGAGACGCTTTTTCACCGATTTCCTTAATTTGTTTTCAAAATTCGAGACTGAGACGGATTTTGCAAAAAAACAGACTTCGAGACCTGCGAAATTTGACCGAAGTTTTGCGAGCCTCCGACTTTTTTCGGCGACCATTCGACACCCCTGGAGAGGTTCAAATAACAGTACAAGTTACCAATTGCTCACTCGGTCCAAAAAGTCGAATCAACTGTCTGGCAGAAAACAATATGGCGACTGTGCATTTTACCCAGTAATCCTTTGCGAACCCAAGTCAGTAACCACATTGATCAACAACCATTCTGACACGTTCACATAAATAAAGCAGGTAACAACATGTATTATAAAGTTTTTTTTTCCTGAAGTATAGCAGTTTATGCTCGCAAAGGATTGTGGTAAAATGTGCTGATTTGCCATATTTGGTAAAGTGGATAGGTGACATATTATTTTTGTGGCTACTCTTCTTAGAAGACAGTAGCCACTATGCCATCGAGTGTGTAAGTATGTCCGTAAGTCCGTAAGTAACCCTAATCTTCGGATAGTGTTCGGAACCGATTTATATCAATCACTGGGCGACGAACAGCGACGAAGTCATCGACGATATACCCGACGTTTCACCGGTGGTCTCCGATAGATCTTCGTAGATTTTCGTAGGATTTTCGTGACTTTCAGCTCTTTCGGTAGACTTCGGTAAGTTATCGGCTATTTTCGCGATCTCTCGAGATTTTTATCGTTTGAAGACGTATGAGCGACGTCGTCCTCATTCCATGTGCTTTCTTCACGCGTTGGTTTGAAGGTAAATTATTGCACATTATTTCACTATGATTTCTTGCTATTTTGCATCAATAAGTAGACACAGCTCTCAAGCAATGGGTCAAGTGTTTCTTCGTACAAGTTTTTCTAGGGTTTTTGATGGTCTGAGGACATTATCCAGCCGAACTGTAACGATGAATGAACCGATGTGTTTGTTTGGCGTCCATGAGCAGTAAACTATACTTGAGTTCCGTTATTGTTTCAAGCATTATCTAAAGATACATTTATTTACTAGAGTACAAACACTAAAAACATACAACATAAATAGTGGTACATGTACTTACTAAATAGCAGGAGGGGTTAGTGGTCCCCTGGGACAATAACATCTGTTCTATTCACCCAGCCAGAAGTCTTCCCAGATAATTTTTTTCCCAGGAGAGAAAATATCAGAATTTTTTTCCCAGGAGAGAGAATATTTTCTAACCAAAAAACACACACACAAAAAAAAAAAAGTACTTAAATAAGGTACTATTTATAAAATAAAACAATTCCCAGGAACAAAAACATTTCCTATCCATATAACCTAATATATATTCTGTATATTTCATATTTTTATGGGATAATAGTTCATTGTTCCATATAATATACAAATATAGTCAAATGCGAAAATCATTTTAGATTTCCCAGGAAAGTACTGGAAGAACAGTTATTTCACAGAACAGATACCATTAACCCCTCCTGAAATAGTGACAATTCTCTTGTTTTCTTTTGTGTAATCAGTACTAAATGTATTTAGTACTAATTAGTGCTAAACATTGCACGGTTTCAGTGTTTGTACTCTCTTAGTTACAGTTCTATTATATATGTTCTCAGATAAATGATTGTTAGATTACCAACTGTTTTTCTTGATTAAACTGATTTGAATGACATTTGTTTTCGTAGTTATTCTCTAATATAACATTCGTGTAGACTTGTGAACACTCTTTATCAAATGTTTGTTTTTATTTTTGTTACACCAACACCACAACACTTTTTCTTTCTTTCACAATTTCTTTCCTTCATTTCTTTCCTTTATCTGTTTATTCTTTTGATCATTTCCTCATTTATTTTCTATTCATTTTATTACTGGCATTACAGCAGTAGCCACATGCAGTCATAGACTGCCTATTTTTGTAATTTGTTATTTGTTTGTTTGTTTGTTTTTGTTTCTAATTTTTGTTTACGATTGAAGGCCTAATGCTCTACACTTCTACGCATGCTCATTGTATGTACATAGAACAGCTCATCCCACATTGCTTATTACTCAATACCAAAAACGCTTTTTCCATCAAAGTATATTTATTATAAATAATTTTATTTTTATTTCAATCACTTTATTCGTATTTAATTGAATTTAAATTTTAATTAACACTAATTACAACATATTTCATGTCACCATGGCAACCACAAAACCCCGTATGTCAGGTTCAGATTCGTATTTAATTGAATTTTTATTTTAATTAACACTAATTACAACATATTTCATGTCACCATGGCAACCACAAAACCCCGTATGTCAGGTTCAGATCAGTTTCTTAGCTGCTCCTGTAGTTGGTATTTCTCCCTTCAAATCACACGAATAAAAAATAAACAATAATTTACAATACTCCTCAATTTCGAGTTATTTAGACACCTTTGTACGCCTTTATGCACTAATTTTTATTTTTTTATTTTTCATTCACAATATTTTGATCATTTCTAGAGATTTTCCAAAATGATTTCGGGCATTTCCACTCATACCGGATATAACGATATTCTGTGGATTGAGTCTGAGCATTGCGTCTTATGTGAAGGAGTACAGCGCTGCCTAAACAACTCGAAACTAGATATCCTGTCCCATTTATTTGTGAACGATTTTATTTATTATGCATTCTATTTATTCTATTTTTCATTTCGCGAGGTATTGAATAATGTTTCAGTTTTTATGTGTTCTTTGGTTATTTAGCCCGTTAATTTGTTCTGAAGTCTTTAGATATTAGATGAAAGTTAGTGTTAAAATACACATGCTTAATCCTGATCAACTAGGAATCAAATGATATTAAGGAAAAGTTATTTGCCTTTTAAAAGATGTTCGGGGTCTAGTGTTTTTTTATTTAGGTGTATAAATGAGTACTCCCTGGGCCAGTTATAGTGCATCCGATTCCGAGTAGGCCTGGGTCCGATTCCTGGCTCGGCCAATCACATTGTGTCCTTGGGCAAGACATTTAGACATTGCCTTAGGCCCCGTTTGCACGAGAGAGAGAGAGAGATAACCCTAGCAGTAGGGACAATTCCATTGTTTTATTATCCACAGGGAATATGTGAACAATAGAGTTGACCCTATTGCTAGGGTTATCTCTCTCTCATGTAAGCGGAACCTCACTCCACCCAGGTGTATAAATGGGTACTATCAGTGAATAGACCTTAATATGCATAAAGACGTAATATGACTACAACTACCAGAATGCTTTGCGCATCTTCTTTTGTGAGATAACTACAATTGAATGAATTATCTCAAGAGCGAATAAAAATCTAGAAAAAAAAGAAGAAAATTCGCAAAGCATTCTGGTAGTTGTAGTCACACTACGTCATTATGCATAAGGTCTATTGTTAGGGTAATCTAACTAAATGCTGAGGGGTGGGAAACCTGCGATGGACTAGCATCCCATCCAGGGGGAGTTGCAATACTCCTAGTCACTTCTTCTCATACTTTGCTTTCACATTGCCTCACTCTACACAAGTGTATAAAATGGGCACCGATGAATTGTTAGAGTAATCTAACTAAATGCTGGGGGATAACCTGTGAATGACTAGCATCCAGTACAGGGGGGAGTAGCAAGACTCCTAGTCGCTTCATGATACAGAAACCGGAGTTAAGCACCGGCCACATTTGGTCACCTTCGGCCCAGGATTTTTTTCGTTCCCGCAAACGAGCGGAAGACTGGGTCGAGTCGTGGCCGCAAAGCATCTATGGATGTTTTGGATTGAATTATTGAATTATTTGATAATTTTAACTAAATCACAATAAGTAACTTTGTTAATATATTTTCTAACTCTTTATTTAGTGGTGGTTCTTCTCTATTAGTGTTATCTAGCTCGTTGTCACCCATGCGCATGCGTTGACGATCTGTTAGCAAGCAAAACATGCAGAACATTGAGTGGTTACTAAGGTAGGCATGTGTCAATCAAACAGTGACGTAGCCTTAGCTAAGGATGTGCAAGAAAATGCAAATATTTCACACTTTTTGTAACGTACTTTCACGAAGGTTTTCACGAGCTTTCACGAAAAATTTCACGCAATTTCACAAATATTTTCACATACTTTCACGAAGGTTTTCACGTACTTTCACGAAGATCTTCACGTCCTATCACGAATTTTTTCACGTACTTTCACGAAGATTTTCAAGTATTTTCACGATTTTTTTCACGTACTTTCACCAAAAATTTCACGTAACATCCACGGAGAATTTCACTTATTTTTCGAAAGATTTCATAATATACTTCGCGTAAATTGAATATCTCAAAATTTCACGTAGCATTACACGTATAATTTCACTTCCTACTTTACGTAATTTGACGTACAATTTCTCAGAATTTCACGTAGCGTTTCACGCAACATTTCACACAATTTCACGAACTTTTTCACGTACCTCCGAATATCACTTGCTCTGTTTTAAGTTTCACCTGCGTCATGAGAATTCTACAATTTGAAATATAGACAGAAAATACTTTAAAAAGTGTTTATTTTTTCTGATTTCATGCACAGTCTTAGCTATAGCTATATATTCTTGGAAAACACCTCTAGTACAATTTCAATGCTTTAATTTTTTTTGCAATTTTTGAAAATTTCTTTGATTTCGAAGTTCAAGTCGAAATGCATTATGGATATAGCACGTGATCAATTAATTGATTGAACCAATCAAATGGAGTTGTGATCATACCTCTGTTAATTACAGCCTTTCTTGATTGCTCTTCCTCTATAATCAGGACAAATGACATTATGTAAAGTCTACGAAGTGGTAGAACAGATTTCGTGACGTTACGTGACGTGACCGTGATGGTTTAGGATTTCGATTGAATCCGTGCCGAGCCGTGAGTGTCATGACAATGCCGTGACAGTGCCGTGACAGTGCCGTGACAGTGCCGTGACAATGCCGTGACAGTGCCGTGACAGTGTCATGATATTGCCGTGAGAGTGCCGTGACAGTGCCATGACAGTTCCGTGACTATGGATAGGGCCGTGACAGTGTCTTGACAGTGCCGTGACAAAGCCGTGACAGTGCCGTGACAGTGCCGCGACAGTGCCAAAACAGTACCATGATAGTGCCGTGATAGTACCGTAACAGTGCCGTGACAGTTCCGTGACTATGGATAGGGCCGTGACAGTGTCTTGACAGTGCCGTGACAAAGCCGTGACAGTGCCGTGACAGTGCCGTGACAGTGCCAAAACAGTACCATGATAGTGCCGTGATAGTACCGTAACAGTGCCGTGACAGTGCCATGACAGTGCCGTCACTATGGATAGGGCCGTGACAGTGTCTTGACAGTGCCGTGACAAAGCCGTGACAGTACCGTAACAGTACCGTAACAGTACCGCGACAGTGCCGCGACAGTGCCGTGACAGTACCGTAACAGTACCGTAACAGTACCGCGACAGTGCCGCGACAGTGCCGCGACAGTGCCGCGACAGTGCCGCGACAGTACCGTAACAGTACCGTAACAGTACCGTAACAGTACCGCGACAGTGCCGTGACAGTGCCGTGACAGTGCCGTGCTTTTTCACGGTCATACGAAATCTGCTCTATTGAACGTAAACGCACGCGTTTCCGTAAGTATGAACACAGGGAGCCCAAGACTCATCGTTGTCGTTGCTGGTTGTACAGCGATCGTGTTATCATTCAAACATCATTAATTTGTCTTTGAAGAAGCAGTAGCTCGATGGGGAGGACAGGATACTCCCATATATAGGCAAGTGTCGCCCGGGAACCTGAATCCTTTTAAGGATTACTTAAACGTAGTGTCAAATTTTGTATTTTCAATAGGGTACAGATTTCTATGAACTCAAATACTCCTGTTAGTAAGAAAGGGTAGTATTTTTATAAATTGGTGTTTGACATGTTGGCGGCACAGCCCTACCTATCCTACATTTCCGGTAGTACACCCCCCCTCCCCCCCCCTCCTACCTTGGACATTGTTCCTAGATCATTATCTTGATATAATGTTAATTCACTTACCTTTTGTTTTTGTTTTCTTCAAATTGGTGAAAGGTTTGCTACTACGTGCAATTCTGTTTAGAAAATGTTGTGATCGTGGTACTACAAACACAACAAGACATAACGTTACCTTTGCGCCATTGAGGCTAGATTGCAGTCTCTACTTTTTGGTGAAAGGTTTGCTACTACGCGCAATTCTGTTTAGAAAATATTGTGATCGTGGCACTACAACACAACGAGATATAACGTTACTGTTGCGCCATAGAGGCTGGATTGCAGTCTCTACTTTATGGTGAAAGGTTTGCTACTACGTGCAATTCTGTTTAGAAAATATTGTGATCGTGGCACTACAAACACAACAAGACATAACGTTACTGTTGCGCCATTGAGGCTGGATTGCAGTCTCTACTTTTTGGTGAAAGGTTTGCTACTACGTGCAATTCTGTTTAGAAAATATTGTGATCGTGGCACTACAACACAACGAGATATAACGTTACTGTTGCGCCATAGAGGCTGGATTGCAGTCTCTACTTTATGGTGAAAGGTTTGCTACTACGTGCAATTCTGTTTAGAAAATATTGTGATCGTGGCACTACAAACACAACAAGACATAACGTTACTGTTGCGCCATTGAGGCTGGATTGCAGTCTCTACTTTTTGGTGAAAGGTTTGCTACTACGTGCAATTCTGTTTAGAAAATATTGTGATCGTGGCACTACAAACACAACAAGACATAGCGTTACTTTTGCGCCATAGAGGCTGGATTGCAGTCTCTACTTTTTAATGAAAGGTTTGCTACTACGTGCAATTCTGTTTAGAAAATGTTGTGATCGTGGCACTACAAACACAACAATACATAGCGTTACTTTTGCGCCATTGAGGCTAGATTGCAGTCTCTACTTTTTAGTGAAACTACGCGCAATTCTGTTTAGAAAATAATGTGATCGTGGCACTACAAACACAACAATACATAACGTTACTTTTGCGCCATTGAGGCTAGATTGCAGTCTCTACTTTTTAGTGAAACTACGCGCAATTCTGTTTAGAAAATAATGTAATCGTGGCACTACAAACACAACAATACATAACGTTACTTTTGCGCCATAGAGGCTGGATTGCAGTCTCTACTTTTTGGTGAAAGGTTTGCTACTACGTGCAATTCTGTTTAGAAAATATTGTGATCGTGACACTACAAACACAACAAGACATAACGTTACTTTTGCGCCATTGAGGCTAGATTGCAGTCTCTACTTTTTGGTGAAAGGTTTGCTACTATTACTGCGTGCAATTCTGTTTAGAAAATATTGTGATCGTGGCACTACAAACACAACATGACATAACGTTACTGTTGCGCCATCAGTTGAGGCTGGATTGCAGTCTCTACTTTTTAATGAAAGGTTTGCTACTACGTGCAATTCTGTTTAGAAAATATTGTGATCGTGGCACTACAAACAAAACAAGACATAACGTTACTTTTGCGCCATTGAGGCTAGATTGCAGTCTCTACTTTTTAGTGAAAGGTTTGCTACTACGTGCAATTCTGTTTAGAAAATAATGTGATCGTAGCACTACAAACATAACAATACATAACGTTACTTTTGCGCCATAGAGGCTAGATTGCAGTCTCTACTTTTTCGCGAAACTCCGCCGAGAGGAGTAGAATCAAGTCGTTTTTCAGGCCGCGAGAGAATGAGGCGAGACAAAAATGGGGGGGGGGGGGGGTTGTAGTGAGGCAAGAAGGGGAGACATTAACTCGCGGCCTAAATTGAGTCGTTGATCTTGCCTCGAGAGAATGAGATGAAACGAACAGGTTCCACATGGCAGAGTAGAACGCTTTGTGTGATATAACTTACCTGTATACGATCGATTTCTTAGATATAAATAAGGTATTGAATTTCTGTACTTAGTTCTACGCTTGCTCACTACATGCACAGACAGGTCCCACATGCCAGCGAAGAACGCTTTGTGTGATATGACTTACCTGTATACGATCGATTTCTTTGATATAAATAATGTATTGAATTTCTGTACTTAGTTCTACGCATGCTCACTACATGCACAAACAGGTCCCACATGGCAGAGAAGAACGCTTTGTGTGATATGACTTACCTGTATACGATCGATTTCTTTGATATAAATAAGGTATTGAATTTCTGTTGTTGAGCATTGGAGATGCAAAGAACGATCTAGGACTGTATGCGTAGTACCCTCTGTTACGTCTTAATGACGTAAGACCGCCTATGGAAGTAATTAGAAATAGAAAATCATTACCTAACTTTTGTAGTCATTTTTTGTCCATTTTTGGGAAATATGTGTGTGAAATAAACTTAAACCTGAACTTGATCGCGTCAAAAATCGGGAGTGTCTATCTCTCTGGAGGCCAATATTAGCGACACAATTACACTTGAAATTATAGTTGTAGCATTGCTGGGTTGCAATCAATCCCAATTTAAAGTACGAAGGCGCAGAGGCCATGTTGGTGGTACAAACAAGAGATGAATGCTTTGATATCGGGATCCAACATGGCCGCCATGACGTCACGTGCAACCATGTTGGTGGTACAAACAAGAGAAGCTAATGAGGAATGCTTTGTTATCGGGATCCAACATGGCCGCCATGACGTCACGTGCAACCATGTTGGTGGTACAAACAAGAGAAGCTAATGAGGAATGCTTTGTTATCGGGAACCAACATGGTCGCCATGACGTCACGTGCAACCATGTTGGTGGTACAAACAAGAGAAGTTAATGATGAATGCTTTGGAATCGGGATCCAACATGGCCGCCATGACGTCACGTGCAACCATGTTGATGGTACAAACAAGAGAAGCTAATGAGGAATGCTTTGTTATCGGGATCCAACATGGCCGCCATGACGTCACGTGCAACCATGTTGGTGGTACAAACAAGAGAAGCTAATATCGGGATCCAACATGGCCGCCATGACGTCACGTGCAACCATGTTGGTGGTACAAACAAGAGAAGCTAATGAGGAATGCTTTGTTAATATGGGATCCAATATGGCCACCATGACGTCACGTGCAACCATGTTGGTGGTACAAACAAGAGAAGTTAATGATGAATGCTTTGTTATTGGGAATCGCCATGGGATCCAACATGGCCGCCATGACGTCACGGGTGCAACGTCATGTTGATGGTACAAACAAGAGAAGCTAATGAGGAATGCTTTGTTATCGGGATCCAACATGGCCGCCATGACGTCACGTGCAACCATGTTGGTGGTACAAACAAGAGAAGCTAATATCGGGATCCAACATGGCCGCCATGACGTCACGTGCAACCATGTTGGTGGTACAAACAAGAGAAGCTAATGAGGAATGCTTTGTTATTGGGATCCAATATGGCCACCATGACGTCACGTGCAACCATGTTGGTGGTACAAACAAGAGAAGCTAATATCGGGATCCAACATGGCCGCCATGACGTCACGTGCAACCATGTTGGTGGTATAAACAACCATGTTGGAATGCTTTGTTATCAGGCACCAACATACAAACATGAGAAGCTATAATGAGGAATGCTTTGTTATTGGGATCCAATATGGTCGCCATGACGTCACGTGCAACCATGTTGGTGGTACAAACATGAGAAGCTATAATGAGGAATGCTTTGTTATTGGGATCCAATATGGTCGCCATGACGTCACGTGCAACCATGTTGGTGGTACAAACAAGAGAAGCTAATATCGGGATCCCACATGGCCGCCATGACGTCACGTGCAACCATGTTGGTGGTACAAACATGAGAAGCTATAATGAGGAATGCTTTGTTATTGGGATCCAATATGGCCGCCATGACGTCACGTGCAACCATGTTGGTGGTACAAACAAGAGAAGCTAATATCGGGATCCAACATGGCCGCCATGACGTCACGTGCAACCATGTTGGTGGTACAAACAAGAGAAGCTAATGAGGAATGCTTTGTTATCGGGCACCAACATGGCCGTCATGACGTCACTTGAAACCCAGATTTAAAGTACAAAGACGCAGCGGTCATGTTGGTGGTACAAACATGAGAAGCTAATGATGAATGCTTTGGAATCGGGATCCAACATGGCCGCCATGACGTCACGTGCAACCATGTTGGTGGTACAAACATGAGAAGCTATAATGAGGAATGCTTTGTTATCGGGATCCAACATGGCCGCCATGACGTCATGTTGGTGGTACAAACCATGTTGGGTGGTACAAACAAGAGAAGCTAATATCGGGATCCAACATGGCCGCCATGACGTCACGTGCAACCATGTTGGTGGTACAAACAAGAGAAGCTAATGAGGAATGCTTTGTTATTGGGATCCAATATGGCCACCATGACGTCACGTGCAACCATGTTGGTGGTACAAACAAGAGAAGCTATAATGAGGAATGCTTTGTTATCGGGATCCAACATGGCCGCCATGACGTCACGTGCAACCATGTTGGTGGTACAAACAAGAGAAGCTAATGAGGAATGCATTGTTATCGGGATCCAACATGGCCGCCATGACGTCACGTGCAATCCAGCAATTGCAATTATTACTGAGGCGCCCCAGTATGTGTGTAAACGCCTCAATATTTAACTCTTTTCAACAAAAAAAGCTCCACTATTTTTCACTGACCTTGAGCATGGGTTACTCGCTGTCTTGCTATTGCTTGCTGCTCAATATAAGGCATAAGGAATCTTTTATCTGAAAGAATGTATATGTCAATTCATACTACAAATATTATTTGAAGATAGTAAAATGAATAATTATGGTTTTCAAAAATCGACAAATCCAATGGCAAACACTGCTCTCGACCAATCAGAGCTCGCGTACTATACCAATTATTCAGTTAGATAAACTCTAATAACACACTGCTCTCGACCAATCAGAGCGCGCGTACTATACCAATTATTCAGTTAGATAAACTCTAATAACACACTGCTTTCGACCAATCAGAGCGCGCGTACTATACCAATTATTCAGTTAGATAAACTCTAATAACACACTGCTTTCGACCAATCAGAGCGCGCGTACTATACCAATTATTCAGTTAGATAAACTCTAATAACACACTGCGCTCGACCAATCAGAGCTCGCGTACTATACCAATTATTCAGTTAGATAAACTCTAATAACACACTGCTCTCGACCAATCAGAGCGCGCGTACTATACCAATTATTCAGTTAGATAAACTCTAATAACACACTGCTTTCGACCAATCAGAGCGCGCGTACTATACCAATTATTCAGTTAGATAAACTCTAATAACACACTGCTTTCGACCAATCAGAGCGCGCGTACTATACCAATTATTCAGTTAGATAAACTCTAATAACACACTGCGCTCGACCAATCAGAGCTCGCGTACTATACCAATTATTCAGTTAGATAAACTCTAATAACACACTGCGCTCGACCAATCAGAGCTCGCGTACTATACCAATTATTCAGTTAGATAAACTCTAATAACACACTGCTCTCGACCAATCAGAGCGCGCGTACTATACCAATTATTACATGAAGACTAATTGTCTGTATTTCTTAATAATTTTAATTATTAAAATAATTTAATAATATCAATCGTATATCAAATATCAATCGCAAATATCAATCTTACTTGCTAGTGCTCTATAATGTACTGGTAGACCCCATGTGTGCAATCTGAATGGCGCTCGATGCCGTTGGCCTATATAAGGAGAACAAATCAATTAAAGACTCATAAGGTTTCTAAAACATCAAAGACTTAAACTCAGTTTAAGTCAAAATAGTCTTCTATTGTGTTTGCGCTAGACTTTCATATTCGGTTGATCATTATACTGACAGGTAAGAGTACTGTATTTACTCGTTTAAGCGCCGCCCTCGAATAAACGCCGCATCTGATATTATTATCATTATCTGATAGAAAAATTATTAATAAACGCTGCCCTCGAATAAGCGCCGCATCTGATAGCAAAATTATTAATAAACGCTGCCCTCGAATAAGCGCCGCATCTGATAGCAAAATTATTAATAAACGCTGCCCTCGAATAAATGCCGCATCTGATATTATTATTATTATCTGATAGAAAAATTATTAATAAACGCTGCCCTCGAATAAGCGCCGCATCTGATAGCAAAATTATTAATAAACGCCGCCCTCGAATAAACGCCGCATCTGATAGCAAAATTATTAATAAGCGCCGCCCTCGAATAAGCGCCGCATCTGATAGCAACATTATTAATAAACGCCGCCCTCGAATAAACGCCGCATCTGATAGCAAAATTATTAATAAACGCCGCCCTCGAATAAACGCCGCATCTGATAGCAAAATTATTAATAAACGCCGCCCTCGAATAAACGCCGCATCTGATAGCAAAATTATTAATAAACGCCGCCCTCGAATAAATGCCGCATCTGATAGCAAAATTATTAATAAACGCCGCCCTCGAATAAACGCCGCATCTGATAGCAAAATTATTAATAAACGCCGCCCTCGAATAAACGCCGCATCTGATAGCAAAATTATTAATAAACGCTGCCCTCGAATAAGCGCTACATTTATTCACACAAAGCGGCGCTTAATCGAAGTTTGAACATTTAAGCACGTTTATTTTGTTAACAATTGGCTCACGTATTAAAACATTTATAAATATGTTAATTATTTGTTAATAAACGCCGCCCTCGAATAAGCGCCGCATCCAATGGCCACAGGGTCATCGGCGCAAGATGTCACGTGTCACCCTGACAATGACAATGACAATGACAATGACAATGACAATTTTTATTTGGCACCATTCTTCTTATTTTTCACCCTCTTTAAATAAAGTCATTTTTTGAACCCCAAACATGTAATAAGCGCCGCGGCGCTTAAACGAGTAAATATGGTAATCAAGCATAAATGGCCTTGAATAATATTCCACATCAAACATTGGAAACTCTTTGGAAATGTTCACAACCTTAGAAATACTCCAGTTTCGCGTTGTTTAGAGATGACCGCTGTCCTTGACAAAAGACGCATTTGTACAGGCTTAGCCTCGATTCAGAAACATGCAATTCAAAAATGTTTCTATTGTTTCATGTCAACATTTTTTCGTGTTCTTGTTGATATTTGTGAATAATTTACACTGACTCGAGGCTAACCCTGTACAAATGCGTCTGTTGTCAAAAAGTACAGCGGTTTTACAACGGGATCTGTGAACGCGGAAAGGGACTATTAATGCATTGAACATTCAATACTCCTTTTTACAGTTCCCGGCGCCATCTTGAAAGGTAGCCGTGCCTTTGCATCGAAGCGAGACTAACGGTGACCTTGCAATGATAGAGGCATGTGAATAATTGTCCAAGGTGTTAAAAAAGGTCTCTGTCATTGCAAGGTCGCCGTTGGTCTCGCTTCGATGCAAAGGCTCGGCTACCTTTCAAGATGGCGCAGGGAACTGTAAAAAGGAGTATTCTCAATGAAATTCCAAGGCTTAAAGAGCGCGCGTTTTTTGAAGCCACATGAAGCTGTTCACACTTCGCGGGCCGGAATGTAAATCTCTCTGGGAGGGAGGTACTCCCACATTAGTGGTATGGTTTTGTACCGGGAAGTAAACCGAGCCTCAAATTACATTTCAAGATGGCGGTCACATCAGTGAATTAGCTATCTGACCTGGTACTGCTACGTCACTCTTCTTGTTATTTCCTGTACAAGACAGACAGAAAATAAGAATTAACAATTACAGAAAACATGGCGGCTAGCCATTTTACCCAGTAATCCTTTGCGATCCTAAAACAATAAACTCGCATCTACTAACGTTCTACATAAATAAAGCAGGTAACAGCTACACACTTGCAAATTTTATCGTTTTCAAAAGTCACCTTTCTTGGTGGACTTCCAAGTAAAGAAGATCGGGAACTGTGCACCAAATGGTAATGTAAAAAATACTACAGCAACGAGAACAAGATAGGAGTTAAAATTATAATTAATACACGATATTAAACGCGACTAGAAGTGATTTTCTTGCGAACTGGCCCAACCATTTATTCTGAGGCAAATGAGGGTTTATCACCTAATTTCAAAACTCATAGGACAAAAAAATGATTATCATAGCTGGAAAGAGCTCGTAGAAATTAGTAAAAATGTGAAGTTTGGAAAAGATCGCTTCACAAATTGCGAAGATATGAATTTTCAAAAATCGAAATTTTGTATGAAAACCTTTGTTGGAGGCAAGAGTTGCCTCCAAGCCGTAATTTCCAAAGGTTTTCATATAAAATTTCGATTTTTGAAAATTCATTTTTGAATCTTCGCAATTTGTGGAGCGATCTTTCCGAAACTTCACATTTTTACTAATGTCAACGAGCTCTTTCCAGCTATATTATTATAAACATTTTTTGTCCTATGAGTTTTGAAATTACATGATAAACCCTCATTGTAATATTTGTATGCGCGCATCTTTTTGTTTGGGTTTCCTGTGGTGAAGCGCGCGCGATACGTATTGTATTGTATTGTATTGGGCTTCCTGTGTTTTACGCAAGAAATTACGCGCGCGTTTACGTTCGATCGCGCGTTTATTTAGTTGGTATAATGCAAAGTCGAGGACAGACACGCAGACACGTTCATATTATATACAAAATACACTTACTTCTATCTATAAGATTTTTCTTTGGAATCAGAGACTTTTTATTAACTGGAATAAAATCAACAATTAGTCAAAGGAAAATCAATTATGTGCCAAGGTCTGACGGGCGAACGATCTACTTGTGATGTAGGTCTGGCCATCCTGAACGAGTATGTCTGAGAGAACAAATGGTCTATGTCTGACGGACAAACGGTCTACATCTGATGGTCTACACCTGACTCTATAGGACTGACAAGCAAACCGTCTATGTCTGACGGACAAACGGTCTACATCTCATGGTCTACACCTGACTCTATAGGACTGACAAACAAACCGTCTAAGTCTGACGGACAAATGGTCTACATCTGATGGTCTACGCCTGACTCTATAGGACTGACAAACAAACCGTCTATGTCTGACGGACAAACGGTCTACATCTGATGGTCTACACCTGACTCTATAGGACTGACAAACAAACCGTCTATGTCTGACGGACAAACGGTCTACATCTGATGGTCTACACCTGACTCTATAGGACTGACTAACAAACCGTCTATGTCTGACGGTCAGGCCATCAGTTCCGAGGCTAGACCGGTCTGTCGGGTCAAATAATTAGGATCTAATCTAATTGGTCTAACGGTCGACGTTTGTCTCTTATAAGTCTAACGGTCTGTATATAGCTAATTGCATAATAGTTGTCGGGTCGAAAATCATAAATCATAGAAGCTGAGACCATAAGCCGGATGGATGGGAAATCAGTTCATGACCTGCATTACATGCAGATATATTCAATGTTCTGGTAGTTTTGAAGGTATGTGAGCTATTTAACTAAGATCCTACAAGTCTGGATAAAAAGGTCAATCATTTGACGGTGTTATTTGAGAGTTTTAATTTCCCAGAATTCCTTTTGGTCATAGCTTTCATGATTTTCGACCCGACAACGATTATGCAATTAGCTGTATACTCGATTCAATAAAGTTAAGTCACCCGTGCGAAAGGTGCGATCCTGAAGGATCATGGGAGTTTCTATTTGCAGCCATGTTCTTCATGAACGTCTTGTACTAAACAAGAACATTGCGGTGAAGCAAATTCAAGTGACATTCAAAATAAGTTGACTGCATTTGTTGTCTAAATATCAAGGAATTCGGGTAGAAAGACTTGGTAAACAGTATCTCCCATGATTCTCTGGGGTCGCACCTTTGTGATCCAAGGGCAACTAACTTTTCAAATAGCTGATATTGAAGTTACACTCCAATGACACAGGTTTCAAGTCGAGGCTATCGGGTCAAGTTTTTGTTCTGACCCGATAGCCTCGACTTGAAACCGTTGTTCAGAGTCATTGGAGTCTAACTTCGATATCAGCTATTGAAATAGGTGCATATCGAGCAGGGGCGTAGCCAGGTAGGGGGGTCACAGGCACCCTACGCCCCTGCCCGAGAGGTGACTCAAATTTTATTTAAAAAGTTGATATATAATTTGGAGTTTCTACTTACTTGTTGCTCTTCTGTATGGTAATTTCATAACAGCTCGGTTTATCGTACGAGGGACTGGGACTGAGAAATTAAAAGCAATTGAGTCAATAATAGATACTGGCATATTCTAAAGCGCTTAATGAAGCTATATAATTACTCCAACTATTAAAAAAAACTGGTAAAAAAAATAATAATAGTAATTTGGAGGGAGTCAAAGACGAGACATAATATTTCTGTTACTCAGAGTTTCACCGTATATACGCAATCTTCAGACAGTAATGAATAATACCGTATAGTAATGAATAATACCGTATAGTAATGAATAATACCGTATAGTAATGAATAATACCGTATAGTAATGAATAATACCGTATAGTAATGAATAATACCGTATAGTAATGAATAAAACCGTATAGTAATGAATAATACCGTATAGTAATGAATAATACCGTATAGCGTGAAACTCTGAGTAACAGAAATATTATGTCTCGTTGGCTTTGACTCCCTCCAAATTACTATTATTGCTCTGCAGTTTTTACGCATTGAGCACTGTTATACCAGTGTAGACTGACATAAATAATAATATAAATGTACATATACACTCAATTGCAGAAACGTTGTAGTATACATTTATACAAATATACAAATATCTAATGAGATGCAAAATGATAGACATGCTAAAATACAACTGTTTAAGCACAAAATAGTGCTGAAAACTATTGTGTTGTCCTTGTTGGATGCGATACTAATCTAAAATTGATGATTCATCGATATATTATGAAGAAAATAAGCGATGTTTTGCACTTTGTATCTCATTAGATATCTTGTATCTCATTAGATATTTGTATAAATATATACTACAACCTTACTGCAATTGAGTTTATATGTTATATATAAAATATAAAATGTTAAAAATATACGGAATACACATTTCGTGAAAGTGTGATGGCACTTAACCCATGAAACAAAATCTAATAGTTATTTACTAATAGTCAAATCAAAACAAAAGAAAACAATGGAATTACAGTTTATTAATATCTACATGGCTAATATCTGTTTCACGGGTTAAGTGCCATCACTAGTCATGTCCTAATGAGTCAGGCTTACTTCTAGATCTCCGTCTGTAATCCATGATTATATCGTTTGCGGAGGGCCTGGGAATACCTTTAATATTAAAAGAAAGACATGTGACTCACGCCAAATATGGATATTTGATATATTAGATATATATTTTCTTCGTTTTTGAATATTTGAAAAAAATAAAAGCAAAATAAATTAAAATTAAATAAATTAAAATTAAATTAAAATTAAAATTAAAATTAAATTAAAATTAAATTAATTAAAATTAAATTAATTAAAATTACATTAATTAAAATTACATTAATTAAAATTACATTAATTAAAATTACATTAATTAAAATTTAAAAAAAGACCTGACTTAAACAAACAAATCAAATGTTATCACTTGATTTATTCCCAAGAGGTATACACCTATTTCAATAAAGGTTGTCGAGGACATAGGCAATAGGTTATACGTCGTTACAAGACCGAACGGCATTATGGTAACAGCTTGAATAACTAAAAAGGTATGAAAATCTGCTGATGTCGTGCCTATTTCAATGTCAACAGGCCAAGACAAATTTTGAATCGAATTTTATGAAATATTTCCGGCATAATGCCATTCAAGCTGTTATACCATAATGCAGCTCGGTCTTGGAACTACCTATAGCCTATTGCCTATGGACTGATGTCCTAGCCAAGGATATTTATTAAAATATGATGGATATTCCGAGATTGAGTATCCAATCAGAGCGCGTGAAAAGTACTGTTCACTTGTGTGGTATACACCTATTTCAAAAAAGGTTGTCGAGGACATTAGATCATAGGCGATAGATTATAGGTCGTTCCAAGACCGAACTGCATTATGGTAACAGTTTGAATGGCATGTATGGCAGAAATATTTCAAAAAATTCGATTCAAAATTTGTCTTGGCTTGTTGACATTGAAATAGGTACGATATCAACAGCTTTTCATGCCGTTTTAGTTATTCAAGCTGTTACCATAATACAGTTTGGTCTTGGAATGACGTATAACCTATTGCCTATGGACAGATGTACTCAACAACCTTTTTTAAAATAGGTATATAGCTAATTGCATAATCGTTGTCAGGTCGAAAATCATGAAAGCTATGACCAAAAGGAATTCTGGGAAATTAAAACTATCAAATAACACCGTCAAATCATCGACCTCTTTATCCAGACTTGTAGGATCTTAGTTAAATAGCTCATATACCTTTAAAACTACGAGAACGTACATTGAATATATCTGTATGTAATGCGGCTCATAAACTGATTTCCCATCCATCCTTGCGGTCTCAGCTTCTATGATTTATGATTTTCAACCCGACAACGATTATGCAATTAGCTATATACTAATCGAAATTAAGCCAATGTGTCCAACCTAACAATTAGCAGCGTACAGTTAAAGGCAATTGACTTACTATGTGATCGGGTTCTGTAGTTTGGTGCAATAGGAAATGGAACTTTGAAAAGAAAACATTTTTAATATATAATTATCGATGAAATATCAATATTTCTCTTCTTCGAAAAATTGATATCTTCACACGTGAGGATAACATGTTATCTTCACACGTGAAGTAGCCCTGCGTAGCTTGGCTTTCCGAGGGAAAGGGGACTGGGGCAAGGAGGGAAAGGAGGGGGGAGGGGAGGAGGAATGGAGGGGGGAGGGGAAGGGGGCTACACGTGAAGATATCATATCGTAAAGTAAAAAATATTTCAAAACAAAAATGTTCCATCGATAATTATACATTAAACAGAATATTACATGGTCGCTTGGAGATACGAATTTTATCTCCTCGTGTTGAATATCTCTAATTCGTGAGAGATATTATCAACACTCGAAGATAAAATTCGTTTCTCCGCGCGCCCATGTAATATTCTCTATATATTGACAGGTGAGGAAGATGTAATCAATGTATTAGTTTTAATTGCTAAAAATTCACATAAACGTTGAATCCATCCACCTGTCCATCCATCAATCTAGTTATTTATTTATTCATCTATCCATCAACTTATCCATCCATCCATTCATTCATCCATTCATCCATCCATTCATTCGATAATCCATTCATCCATCCATCCATCCATTCATTCATCCATTCATCCATTCATCCATTCATCCATTCATCCATTCATCCATTCATCCATTCATCCATTCATCCATTCATCCATTCATCCATTCATCCATTCATCCATTCATCCATTCATCCATTCATCCATTCATTCATTCATCCATTCATCCTTCCATTCATCCATCCATTCATCTATATGCTATATAAATATAAAAAGTTAAAAATATACAGCTATTTCAAAAAAGGTTGTCTCGTGTTTCGTGCACATTGCATATTGCACTTTGCGTATTGCATTGTGTATTCGATGACTGAAATGCGTCTTCGGTGTATCAAACAGTCATGCTGCCACCATATAGAGTGATTGGCTTCGATGGAAAGTATTTGGTTTGTCAACATTTTGAGCTCAGTGAGTAGATGATTCATATGCAAAACGCAATGTGCAATGCGCACGAAGTACGAGACACGGTTTTTTGAAATCTCTGTATACGAAATATACATTTCGTTAAAGTTACTAATGAGTTAGGCTTACTTCTAGATCTCCGTCTGTAATCCATGATTATATCGTCTGCTGAGGGCCTGGGAATACCTTTAATATGAAAAGAAAGTCATGTGACATCACACCAAATATGGTTAGATATATATTTTCTTCGGGTTTTTTTACAGTTAAAGGCAAATTGACTTACTATGTAATCGGGTTCTGTAGTTTGGTGCTATAGGAAATGGAACTATGAAAAGAAAACATTTATATTGACAGGTGAGGAAGATGTAATCAATGTATTAGTTTTGCTAAATTCACATAAAAAACGTTGAATCCATCCACTGACCTGTCCATCCATTCAGCTATTTATTTATTCATCTATCCATCCACTTATCCATCCATCCATTCATCCATCTATTCATCCATCATCCATTCATTCATCCATCCATCCATTCATTCATCCACTCATCCTTCCATTCATTATTTCATTCCATTATTCATTAATGCCTTATTTCTTAGGGGTGCTATACATGGCTTAAAACTGAATGGAAACCTAAAGAGGATAGAAGAACATGACAGAATTGCATCATCTGAATACTGGTAGGTTATCTTAGAGACCCCGTCGTGTAGTCTAACAGTCGTCACAGGGTAATAATAATAATATTTAGTTATTCATCTATCCATCAACTTATCCATCCATTCATCTATTCATCCATCATCCATTCATTCGATAATCCATTCATTCAATATGGCCATCCATCCATTCATCCATTCATTCATCCATTCATTCATTCATCCATCCATCCATCCATCCATCCATCCATCCATCCATCCATCCATCCATCCATCCATCCATCCATCCATCCATCCATCCATCCATCCATCCATCCATCCATCCATTCATCCATTCATCCATCCATTCATTCATTCATCCATTCATTCATCCATCCATTCATTCATTCATTCATTCATTCATTCATCCATCCATCCATCCATCCATCCATCCATCCATTCATTTACATTTATCCAGTTATTTTGTTAATTCATTCAGCCAATCACTCGGCCAAGTAGAAAGACTTACTTCTCGATCGACGACTGTAGTCTGCAGCCATATCTGCAGGTGACGGTGTTGGGACAACTACAAATAGGTTAGAACGTGAAAAAATGTTGACATTGGACAATAGAAACTTTTTCAATTCCCTTGGCTATTTTCTGGATTTAATCGGCATATGCATGTAATAATAATAATAATAATATGTCGGTTCTTATATAGCGCATTTCACATTGTCTCAATGCGCTTTACAACCGATGGAGGACTTTTTCGGGCTGCATATGAAGGCGCCTACGGTAGCCGAGCAGCTTACAATCATGAGGAGTTAGTACGTTCATGTAGCGATACAAAGATTAATTAGCAGCGTTAATAATAATAATAAAATAATAATAATAATAATAATAATAATAATAATAATAATAATAATAATAATAATAATAATAATAATAATAATAATAATAATAATAATAATAATAATAATAATAATAATAATAATAATAATAATAATAATAATAATAATAATAATAATAATAATAATAATGCTTCATTTCTTAAAAAACGCATTTCAAAAAACTTAATGCTTTTTACAAAAAAAGATAAAAAATTAAAAAATTCAGGTTTAAATAATGTCAATAAAGTTAATTATATTCCCAATAAAGTTATTGAAAAGTAAGCGTTGTTGCTGGTTTGCAAACAATCCCTAGAGATTTAAAGTACAAAGATGCAGCGGCCATGTTGGAGGTACAAACAAGATGATTAGACCTTTGCGTGACTCGGATGACCACGTAAAATGGCGGTTCCGCACAGCATAAAGATATCAAGACAACAAGAGAAGTTAATGAGGAATATCGGGAACCAACATGGCCGTCATGATGTCACGTGCAAACCAGTAATTGTCTTACTCCTTTTATACTAGAACTTCGTGTTTAAAACGTATTCCAATATTGCACAGTTGACTTACTTGATCTGTCTCGCATTGCAGGCGATTCTTGCCATATTGGTTTTCCATCTCGACCAGCGGCATACACCTCGACTATAAACAGTAATTATGCACAGTTAGAAGCATAATAGTAGTATAGGACCAGTATTCTTGGTGTGCAACCACGTGACCGAAAATAATACCTTGAGAAATAGAAGAACAAAGACGCAGCCGCCATGTTGGATGAACCAACAAGAGAATCTAATGAGGAATGCTTTGTATTAGGGAACCAATATGGCCGCCATGACGTAACGTGCACTCCCAGAATAGGGGGTTTACTGCTGGTACACTGACGACACAATTACACTGGATGATAATTATAGTTGTAGTATTGATGGGTTGCAATCAATCCCTGGAGACTTAAAGTACAAAGGCGCAGCGGCCGTGTTTGTGGTACAAACAAGAGAAGCTAATGAGGAATGCTTTGTTATCAGGGTCCAACATGGCCGCCATGACGATGACGTTACGTGTAACCAAGCAAAGAGGGGGGGGGGGGGGGGGGATAATAATAGACGATAATAGTTGTAGTAATTTAGTTGGAAAACCTTACTTGCTTTGATAGAAACAAAACAGAAAACTGACATCAAAGCGACGATGGTGCTAATGCTGGTCTTCATTGGGCCCAATTATAGATCCCTGTGGAACAATCAATCAATCAATCAATCATTCAATCAATCAATCAATTAATCAATCATCATCTATCAACCTAGCTTGATAAAAACTGTAAAGTCATGTAAGGGTTTAAATAGGCCATTTCCGAGTTCCTTTTATCTCTGTTTCAAAACGAGTCTACGTGCGAAACCTTTCTTATGCAAATAAGTTTTCCTTTTTTCATGTAAATAAAACTCATTTTCATATGAAAGGTTTCGCACGTAGACTCGTTTTGAAACAGAGATAAAAGGAACTCGAAAATGGACTATTGAGGACGCGATTTAATTTATAGTTCATGATTTGGAAAGAAAATTAAATGTTGTAGGTAAAATAACTATAATTAATCTATGAAAATGCGCACTTGATTATTTTATGGAAAGTGCGCAATAGAAATTAATAAATTATTATTAGTAGTAGTAGTAGTAGTAGTAGTAATAAAAATCTAAAAATAAACAAAATTAAGTAAAGAGAACCTGATATGCTAATTCAAGTATTTATATATTGATAAAGTCTATTCATTCATTCATTCATTCATTCATTCATGCATTCATTATATAGCAAATCAATTTGGTGAATTGTGATTGGTCAATTAGCGGTCCATAACTTCCCATACGGACCGTAGTGAATGAAAACATCCTATTTGTGTGTATTTGTTGGTGCAGAAGCCATGTAATAAACATCTTATTAACCTTGTTTGCTCGGTCCGTACCGTAAGTTATGGATCCTGGTTTCATTTTCACTTATATTTTATGGCTCGCGCGATACGCGCTTGGGCCATAAGTCAGTGAATAAATATCGGTCCATAACTAACGGTACGGACCTCACACTCGGTTAAGTAAGAGGTATAGATTAAAAATTAAACAGTCAATGTCATTAACGTTGACCAGCTAAAAAGTGATTAACACTACAATAAATGTCACGTTTCTCATCATATATTCATTTTGCGTGCACGAAACAAGCAATTATTGTGCACGTGGAGCTGATATAATTCAAAGTATGAAGCAATCAGCTCCACGTGCACAATAGGTGCTCATATTGCGCGCGCAAAACGAATATATGGTGAGACATGTGACATTTATTGTAGTATTAATCTCTTTTTAGCTGGACAACGTTAATGACATTGACTGTATGTACAATATGTATCAAACATTTATAATAATTATATTACCATGATTATTATTACGCATGCGTAAAGGGCACCCGTTACTAAAATATCGTCTTGAATACAAATTTTAATAAGATGTCAATTTCTTTAAACAAAATCGATAAATATAAGTGAACAATTGCATTACAAACCCTCTAGAGGATTAGTTTAGTTATTTTATGAGTAAAATATCACAAATGTGGACCTCAAGTCGAAATCTCTCAAGGAATATAATTAGGAGAACGCACCTACCTCTAATAAGTGATTTCCGTTGGCCGATTTTGATCCCAGAAGTCTTAGAAGTCGTTGTAAGACTAAAACATAAAGTAAGGTTTCATTTAGAAGTATAATTCAGTGAAATTCTTTCACTGGTATTTTTTGTTGAAGATTTCAAGGGAACACATGATTGCATCGAGCCTGTGTGCAGGTCGCGTCACTGTACCACAAGCTAGCCACCAGTTTCCTCACGTCAAAGACCAGAATAGTGCCACACTCGATGGCCGTGCAACAAATCCATATATAAGGGTGATTTTCTCACAGTTAGTATTAGTTGTTTTTGTTTCTTTTTTAAAATTTATGTTTCTATTTCGAGATTTTTTTAAAGTAAGTAAGTAAGTAATTTATTTATTCACGTAAACACAAAGGAGCTTACAAAGTAAAACTCATTAGAATGTGCACGTGCTGAAAAAACACACACAGGGAGCCCAAACATAAATTCAGTAAAAAAATAAAATTGGAAATAAAGTATTTTTCCCCTATACACCTTTGTTGTCTGTTAACTTATCCTGCCTGGTGATTTTTTGCCGAAATTTTTTTTTTTACTGAATTTATGCTTGGGCTCCCTGTGGAAAAACTAAAGTATCTAAGAATATTTTCATCTTTTTTTATTTTCATCTTTTTTTACCTTTTTTAACTTTATTTTCAAAATTGCAGAACGAACTGAATAGCTTTGAAATTGCATTCTCTAAAATATATAAAATAGATGATATAATATTGAAACTTGATCTAACACTCGTGTGTAACAACATTAGTTTTTCTTTCATTATATATAAACAGAGGACAACAAGAGCTACCGATGTGTCACATTTGTGAATTTGTGTATCTTAGAATTACCAGTGGTAAATTATGAAAAATCCCGTAGTATTAAGCGGATTTTTTAGTCAAAATAAAAAAAGTGTACCCAAATTAAACATCGAATATTTTATTTTATGGTAAAAAAGCAAAGTATGGTACCCAAATTAAGGATCTGGAGGTTCAAAAACCATACCCTATTCGGGGGTAAATACCTATATATCATATATATGGGAGTACCCCCCCCCCCCCCCCCCCCCCCTAGCCAAGGCGAAAAAGATACCAAAAAGGATTTTGAATTGTACTATTATTATTTATTTTTTTGCTGTTAAATATGCTGTTAAAAACTGGCCCTTCTACTCTATAGAATATGATAATTTAATAATATAATAATAATATAATAATAATAATATTTTTGATACATCTAGAGAAAGTATAAATAAATATCTAGTGTTCAACTCAAATATGTTAGCTCCTTTTATTTGATTTTTAATAATAATTGTCCTTGAATCGAGTTGAGTCGGCACAGCCACAGGTATCCCAAGATTAGAGTTTCCCCTCGCTCGCACAATTTTATATAATACATGAAGTTCAGTTTTTCCCGTTTAAATAATATGTAAGCTTATTCGACAAAGTATTTGCTATGAATTGGGGAACCAAAAGCAAAACCTCATGCAAAGAAAAGTCTCGTGAAAGACAGCTGCTTCGAGTTTTGAATTCTGAGTTTTAATACGAGACTGAAGCCACATGCATTCGTTCCTCGAATTTTCTTCGCAAAATATCAAAAACAAATCTATATTCTTCGAATTCGGAGTCAATAAACCGCTTCTCAAATACAAGAATGAATTGTTTACCTCTTTCTAGTTGTATATCAGTGCTTTTGCTGCAATTTCTTTCGAAATTTCCATCTTCAAAGCAGCTACTGAACTGTTGTTGTAGCTTGTGTTGTTGTTAGCCTGAAGGCAGCAGAGCGAAGACGCGGGCGCGTTTTGCCAAAGAAAAAGCCCGCCAAAATCATTGACCAATCAGAGAGCAGGAATTCAATGCAAAACGCGAGCCATGAATACATTAGCGAAAGAAAATAGTTTTTTGTGTAAAAGAGCCGAAATTCTTCTACATTTAATATTCTATTCTCCAATCCTTACTCGTTAATATTTTCCAAGTCTAAAAACAGCCGAAAAGAGGTAAGAAGTGTGTGAGAATGAAACTTTAACACCGTGTCAAAATTAAGCACGAAATTTACTGACGTTCCGACGTTTATAGTCCTTCGTCCAGGTAAAAGTGGAAGAAGGACTAACGCCGTCAGAAATATAGTAAATTTAGTGCTTTTTACAGAGTGTTAAAGTATCATTCTACACACTTGTTGATTGTTATTGCACCGACGTCGTCTCCACTACTGCACTAGGTTTTCTCCCTGATATTTCCCCGTAGGGGGGAGGGGTGAGAAGCGGCTGTACATAGGCTAACAGGCTACTACCTATCTGTTCAAGCCAGGTAAGGGTACATTCCTTTTGAAAGCTATACGTTTTATAGTGTTATCGCGATATTTTATTGTTCATTTTTGTCTTTACCTTAATTTGTTATATTACCTAAGAAATTGTACTTTTTCTAACATCCTTGATTTGTTTATGCTTGATTTCTTTGGAAGACATCAGTTTGCTAGTATTAAATGCCAAGAAAAAGGGACATTATGGCATAAGAAATAATAATAATAATAATAAGAATAAATAGTAATAAGAATAAGAATAAGAATAAGAATAATAAGAATAAATAATAAGAATAAGAATAAGAATAAGAATAAGAATAATAATAATAATAATAATAATAATAATGAATTGAAAGTATTTCACTTCGTCAGGCAAAAGAAATAGACGACAAACGCGTATTCAGACGTTTCGCCGGTGAAGGCTTCATCAGTGGTATATTTTAAACTGAAAATCACTCTCTAAATAACTTACAATAATTATAATAAAAAATTAATAATAATAATAATAATTTAATTCTTAGAATATCAAAGAAACGTTGTAAATACCAGGTCCCATAGCTTGCAGACCAAAAACTAGCCCATATCACACTCCCTGGGAGGGGAGGGGTATGGAGACACCAAAACACTGACCTGAATCCCAGATCCCCCCACCCCTCCCCCTCACTCTTCACGCAGCCCATATATTGATACAATGAATTCATAAAAAACACGTGAGAACACGAATCATTAAATATCAAAACTTATTTAATTCAGAATTGTGCATTTATTACAAGTATCACCCATGGCACATTAAACCAGACACTTCACCGGTCTGTTCACAGACAGCCCAAGCAATACATTTGTGGAGTGTACGAACGTGATTTACAGTGAATGTATGGGGCGAAAAATACGTATTTTTTGTTTTAATAAATTTGAACATACCTTGGTCCTGTGTTGTTGTTAATGAGCAATTATTGGATGAGGTTGAGCATGATATCGTAAATTATCAAGACCGAGGTCTGTGTTATCTGCCGAAGCCGTAGGCTGAGGCAGATAACACAGACACGAGGTCTTGATAATTTACGATATCATGCGAAAACCGAATTCAATAATTGTTTTATTAAACATTTTGTGTATAAGTAAATTAAATTAGTAATGGTAATAGAACTGAGTGGAGTGCAATTTGGTCTGAAATCATACGAGTGATTACAAAATTGCACGACCGCGTAGCGGGAGTGCAATTTGTTATCACGAGTATGATTTCAGACCAAAATTGCACGACACGAAGTTCAATTACCTATTAATCATATTCATTTTGAAATCTTTTCAAATACACTCGTTATATTTAGGTGGTAAGTTGCAATAATAAGAATAATTTTGATGCCTAAAATACAACTCTTTCATTCTAAATTACAAATTACTTTTTATGAAGAATCGTTTGAATTTAATAAAATTATAGTTTCTGTGCGAAAATATAAAAATTAAAAAAATTGGTGCAATTAATGATCCAAAATAGTGCAATTAATGATTTAATCGCACCATTTTTAGCCAATCAGATTGCAGGATTTACTAGTGATTTCAAAATGAATATGATTAAATGAGATATATTATGATTAAACAAACGATGCGAGTCGCATGAATGAAAACAAACTTTTTATTTTGAAACTGAAGTGCTCAAAGTACACAAACTTAACTTTCAATAAAATGAAATTCAGTAAACACGAATAAGGTGCTTAGTATAATTAAGAAATAAATGAGAAAAAATGTCAGTTTAAATTTTAGTTGTTGAAGGTAACGTTACAGTTTAAGAAATTATAAGATTTTGAAACTTGCGAGTTCGAGTTACTAACATTTACATCTCTCATCAAAAATTCTTCTTGTGACAAAGTAAATATAGGTGAAATGTTTGAAGTATCGTTACTTACAACTAAACTATTGGTTTCAGTTCCATGTGATGCAGCCATGATGGTTTCTGACATTTTTTTCTTGGTATTTATGTCCGTTTGACAGTAGCTTCTTATGCTGCTCTCGCTCTTATGACCACTAACCGCCATGATGTGGCGTGCTTCAAAACCAGAACTATCCAGTATGGTTACAGAAGTCGCTCTAATAGAGTGATTCGTATAGATCTTTGACAGTTTAGCTTCTCTAGAGATAGTTTTCATTTTCTCTCCAAGCATCCGTTCTCCAACTACCATGTTGTCATAGCAAATTTCGTCAATTCCGATTTTGGCGTCTTTCTTCGGTCTCTGAAACAAAAACTGGTTTCTTGGATTCAGGTGTTTAATATAGAGCTCCAAAGAGGCAACAGGACAGTTCGGGCCAGGTTTTTCGTACATCAATCCGCCTTCAAAGCCGTCATCGTCCTCTCTTCTGTTCTTTGTTAGTTCGTCGCCCGTTTTACACACGTATCTAGATCCTTTGTCATCACAGCTGAATGAGAAGTCGGTTACTTTTAGCTCTCGGAGATTTTGCCGGCCACGGCGGCAGTAAAACAACATTATCTCAAAAAAGACTTTGTTTTGCAGTGTTTTTGGGTCAACCAAGCTAAACACTCCGCATTCATACAGCTTTCGAAGGTCATTTTCAAGTATGGCCGGTTTGTGCACAACCTTCGCTAATCCTTGTCTTTTGAGATCAACACACTTCGCTAGAAAGACTTTATTTGCTTCACAAAACACTATGTCGTTGATTATATCGGTCCCTTGAGTTGCCTTGAAGTGTCTGTTAAGTCCAAACCTCAAACTGTTTTGAATACGAAGAACCATCGCTTTTTCTCGCTTCGGCATACTGAATGTTTTTAAAATAATGTCCAATGAAGTTTTGTCTTGTGGCTCTTCTAATCTTTTCTCTCTCAGGTAATCGTTGAAAACTTTCACGCTTGCCTTCGTTGCTTTTTTTGTGTTTTTTGCATCTTTATCTTCGACAAGAAGATTTAGATCGTCTTGTGACACAGACGCAAATCGTGCTGCCATGGCCATTGACGCTCGTTGTGGCAAATGTACCACTTTATGACCTTGAATGAACTTGACAGGATAAATCTATTATCTGTAGCAGATAATAGATTTATCCTGTCAAGTTCACATGCTATCGAGAATTAACTGCATGCTCTCAGCCAATCAGATGCGAGATTGTGAGTAAAATGTTTAATAATGTTATTTAACGTCATTCTGGCTGTTTTTTAGCCGTTTTAGAGCGGTTTTTGAAAAATTAGCCCACCTTTATTGACTGGTGGGCTAATTTTTCAAAAACCGCTCTAAAACGGCTAAAAACCAGCCAGAATGACGTTAAATAGCATTAACAACAACACAGGACCAAGGTATGTTCAAATTTATTAAAACAAAAAATACGTATTTTTCGCCCCATACATTCACTGTAAATCACGTTCGTACACTCCACAAATGTATTGCTTGGGCTGCCTGTGGTCTGTTTCGTTGGATTATCCCTTTGCCCCGATATACACGAATAGTCCAGTCAATCTACGAATTTTAATAGGTCAAGTTCAAACAAATTGCAACAGAAATTTTCTCAACGTCCTGCAGTTGAGGATGGTAAACTAAACAACATACTAAGAATTCCCCAAAATTCCTTCGGTGGAACATGCCGAAATATTGAGTTGAATGTGTTCACCTTTACCACAGGGAGCCCGAGCCGAGTAAAACACAAAGCTAACATAAAAACATATTTTTAGCAGTTCTTTCTCGTTGGAATAGCTTTGGATTATACACAATCGGCCAATTCTGTCATATTATAATACTAATAATTCCTAAAATGCACGTTTTAATCCCTTCTATAAAGAAAATGTTCATATTTCTTATCCACAGGGATCCCAAGTCGAAGAAACTATTTTAAATATTTGTTCTCATAAAAATACATGTCCTCTATTTTGTTTTCTTTGCAAGATGTTACCTTGAGTCAATCAATATTCAGAGGAGAACAAAGTTTTACAATTAAAAGTTATTTAGTTCATAAAATAATGAGAAAATGTTCCAACTGGCCCCAGGCTTCTCTCTTATTTCACAAGGAATGCCTAGCACATTTTCTAGTACTATGTTATCTGCAAGTAACAGGGAAGTTTGCAGATTATTACACTGGTTTTCTTGCAGTTAGTTTTTCTAGGGCAATGTGTAGTGAAAAGGTAAGTAAACTATCATTTTAACTATATTTTGCATTCAGTAATACATGCAATCAAATGTTGTCTTTTAGCTAGATTTTCCAGTGATATTTAAAAAGAAGAGAAATACATTTGATCAGTGAAACTTCGTACAGTTATTTGACATACTTAGGGTGTTTCAAAACTGCAATAAAAACAGGGGGTCACCATGCTCGTTTTCGCGCCAGATGCTCTTCAAATATATCAATTTATAGGTTTTTAGCGAAATGTGGTAGCATCCGGAAGTAGCATCAGTAGCATCCGGAAGTAGCATCAGTAGCATCCGGAAGTTGTAATCAAAAACCTTTATTTTCGGTTCAGAGTCCTTCCTTACAACATAACGTACATATCATTGGAAGTTTACTAGTTTATAAGCTATACTACTAAATCTATCAAAGTAATCGAATGACTATGTTGAAATATTAGTGAATCATGCAAGTATGTTCGTCTCTACGAACGTCAAGAAATCGCTCGCTTCAACTCTTCAAAATATTTGAAAATTTACAAGGTTAAAACAAGCAGAATGTTCCATTCTTCAAGCCACAGATAATGCCGATCTCTTAATTGTTCAGACAGCGATTAAGCAGCAAAATCTAACGTGACTGTTCTCATTGGTGATCAGAACACTGAGATGCATGAACGCCAATGACCTGTACATGTACTTCTGTTCGGTAAAATCAGTAATTCTGTTGTATAACACTTCATACCGCCTGAGCCCAAGCAAAGAGCCAATACTCGCCGAGTATGGAACGTCAAGAAAACGAAGGCTGCGCGGCTAGGACTTGATGTGTGCAGCAATGGAAGGAAACATCATTGCAGCCACAAGACTGGGCCGGGGACGGAGGTTGACGGATGGAAAGCTTCTTTCTGTACGCACAAACTTGCCTTCAGCACATGACTCATTGTTGGAAATTATTCGATGTAATTGCAAGACAGATTGCAACACCCAAAGATGCTCCTGCAAGAGGCATGGTTTGGACTGCTCTGTTGCTTATGGAGTATGCAAAGGACAAAGCTGCATGAACTCAGCCGCGCCAGATCAGTCTTGACGAAGGTCGAGATGTCGACTGCCAGATAATGACATGGCTGAAGAGAAGACTGAGAAGAGAAGAGACGAGGATATGAGATGAGACGAGATGATAAAAGACGAGATGAGATGATAAGAGACGAGATGAGATGATGAGAGACGAGATGAGATGATAAGAGATGAGATGAGATGATAAGAGACGATGATAAGCCAGAGATGAGATGAGATGATAAGAGACGATGATAAGCCAGAGATGAGATGAGATGAGATGATAAGAGACGAGATGAGATGATAAGAGACGAGATGAGATAATAAGAGACGAGATGAGATGATAAGAGACGAGATGAGATGATAAGAGACGAGATGAGATGATAAGAGACGATGATAAGAGAAGAGATGAGATGAGATGATAAGAGAAGAGATGATAAGAGACGAGATGATAAGAGACGAGATGAGATGATAAGAGACGATAATAAGAGAAGAGATGAGATGATAAGAGATGAGATGAGATGATAAGAGACAAGATGAGATGATAAGAGACGAGATGAGATGATAAGAGACGATAATAAGAGAAGAGATGAGATGATAAGAGACGATAATAAGAGACGAGATGAGATATGATGATAAGAGACGAGATGAGATGATAGTAACATTGACCGTCATTTGGACGCCTTCCATACTTCCTAGTTTACGTATAATGAGACCTTGTCGAGTTCACTACAGTGAAACCTCGATATAACGATGTGCCAAGGGACTGACCAAATTAGATCGTTATATCGGGATATCATTATAGTGAATTCCCGATATAACGATTTTTCGGGAAAAGAGCCAAAAATATCGTCATATCGGGGTATTGTTAATAATTGATTTTTCATGTAGTGTCCGTTGTGCCTCATAGCTGTACCGGCGATGTAATCCCTATATCGTAACAAACTGTTGATAGACACGTTACAGTCCTTATGCAATGAGAACTAAAGGATTTTAAAAAGTATTGTTATATATTTTCAAGTGTTAAGCCTCCTTTTTCATCGCGCGATGATTTATTTTATCGTTATATCAGGGTACATTTTACGTTTGGGCTGCCAGATTGTGATCGTTATATCGGGAATATCGTTATATTATATCGAGTATCGTTAAATCAGGATTTTTCTCCATACATTTACTGTAACATTTGCCGGGCTGTCAAATGTTGATCGTTATACCGGGGACATTGTTATATCAAGTATCGTTATATCGAGGTTCCACTGTATTAAAGGTAAGAAATGAAAATAAACTGTATTTTCTCGAAAAAAATGTATTTCCCTTACATGGGCTCCCTGTGGACTGAAAGCATACAATTTGTTTGGAAAATTGGATAAAAGTTTAATTAATAACCGTAATTCATATAATAAGACAGAGATGGGTGTGTTACATAACCTATACTACATTTACAGATAGGAAAATACAGCAAATATCTTTTTTCGATTTTTTTCAATTTTGCTCTGCTTGGGCTCCCTGTGGAAAAAGGCCAAAATTTAAAAGGCGATATTTCGGCATGTTCCACCAAAGGAATTTTGGGGAATTTTTAGTATGTTGTTTAGTTGACCATCCTCAATTGCATAACGATGAGAAAAATTCTGTTGCAATTTGTTTGAACTTAAACCATAGATTGACTGGACTAGAAGCCACGTTATAAAGTCTCCTCATCGAGTGATAGCTGCCACCCTGTCCACAGGAAGCCCAACCATTTCTTCTGAGGTTACTTAATTAATTATAATAAATAATTTTTTTTTGTATGCACGCGTCTTTTTTGATGGGTTTCCTGTGGTAGAGCGCGCGCAATACATATTATATTGGGCTCCCTGTGTGCGTCCGTAAGACCGCTGGTTCAATGCAATATTGAGACAATATAGCCTCAGAAGACATGGCTGGGCTGCCTGTGCCCTGTGACGTCTTGGTAGACAAATCATATAGTCGTTGTCATGGATACCTTACAACGAAATAATTGAAGGTCATTGTTCCCTTCATCTATTTGAAAGGGCGTCTAACATATTTATAAAATATATTTGTCAACCTGTTATTATTATTCAGATTGAAAAATCATTGTTGCCATGGATACTTGTTGTTATGGAAGTCTCACTGCTCCCTTAATTCATTTAAA
>JAUJYZ010001040.1:227500-260000 GCA_033675265.1 Actinostola sp. cb2023
TCATTAATATCATCATCATCGCAATTATCATCACCACCACTACCACCATCATCATCATCAGTGTTCATTAATATCATCATCATCGCAATTATCATCACCACCACTACCACCATCATCATCATCAGTGTTCATTAATATCATCATCATCGCAATTATCATCATCACCACTACTACCACCATCATCATCATCAGTGTTCATTAATATCATCATCATCGCAATTATCATCATCACCACTACTACCACCATCATCATCATCATGTTCATTAATATCATCATCATCGCAATTATCATCATCACCACCACTACCACCATCATCATCATCAGTGTTCATTAATATCATCATCATCGCAATTATCATCATCACCACCACTACCACCATCATCATCATCAGTGTTCATTAATATCATCATCATCGCAATTATCATCATCACCACTACCACCATCATCATCATCAGTGTTCATTAATATCATCATCATCGCAATTATCATCATCACCACCACTACCACCATCATCATCATCAGTGTTCATTAATATCATCATCATCGCAATTATCATCATCACCACCACTACCACCATCATCATCATCAGTGTTCATTAATATCATCATCATCGCAATTATCATCATCACCACACACTACCACCATCATCATCATCAGTGTTCATTAATATCATCATCATCGCAATTATCATCATCACCACCACTACCACCATCATCATTATCAGTGTTCATTAATATCATCATCATCGCAATTATCATCATCACCACCCACCACCATCATCATCATCAGTGTTCATTAATATCATCATCATCGCAATTATCATCATCATCCACTACTACCACCATCATCATCATCAGTGTTCATTAATATCATCATCATCGCAATTATCATCATCACTACTACCATCATCATCATCAATGTTCATTAATATCATCATCATCGCAATTATCATCATCACCACTACTACCACCATCATCATCATCAATGTTCATTAATATCATCATCATCGCAATTATCATCATCACCACCACTACCACCATCATCATCATCAATGTTCATTAATATCATCATCATCGCAATTATCATCATCACCACCACTACCACCATCATCATCATCAGTGTTCGTTAATATCATCATCATCGCAATTATCATCATCACCACCACTACCACCATCATCATCATCAGTGTTCATTAATATCATCATCATCGCAATTATCATCATCACCACCACTACCACCATCATCATCATCAGTGTTCATTAATATCATCATCATCGCAATTATCATCATCACCACCACTACCACCATCATCATCATCAGTGTTCATTAATATCATCATCATCGCAATTATCATCATCACCACTACTACCACCATCATCATCATCAATGTTCATTAATATCATCATCATCGCAATTATCATCATCACCACCACTACTACCACCATCATCATCATCAGTGTTCATTAATATCATCATCATCGCAATTATCATCATCACCACCACTACCACCATCATCATCATCAGTGTTCATTATATAGTATATACCTCGCTTGATTTCGCAGATATACGAGCTTGGCTTGCTGCACTTTGATGCCTTTATATGCCCGTTATGGAATATACCACAATATAAACCACTTTCAGCCAAGTCAAACAAATCGTTAAATTTTGAATCCAAGTTGAATTGATTGTCATCAATCCATCTCCAACTGTCTTTTCTTTGATGAAGGCCAATGTGGTAATCCCTATCAGCTATCCCGCGATCCCGCAGATGACCCGCAAGGAACCCTAACTGTTCTTCGGTCTTGGGCATTGCAAGCCCTGCATTGTGGGCGGCGCAATTTGGCGGGAATTCCATCCAATTTCTTTCAGGGGTTTCAAAGATGCCATAGCAGAACTCTACATGGGCGACCCAGCCTTTTGGACAACTGTCCTGAAATTCTTTAGAAACGATAACAGTTTAGTGCATATAACAAATATTGAATGGCCAGCGGAGGGGCTGGTCGTGCTATATAGCCCCACCACTTTTTTGTCCACAGGTAGTAGAAATTTTAAGGAAATTTTAAAAATGGTATCGTCATTGCGACCCTTGTACGGAAGAAACATTTTAGCTCCACCACTGTTAAGCTTGCTCCGCGGGCGATGGCGAGAAGTTTTGTAATCATTTTCTACTGGATAGGTCGAACGAACTCCATCGTTCATAATCAGTATAGCGTTAGGATACAAATGAATGAGGGTTTATCACGCAATTTCAAAACTCATAGGACAAACAAATTATCATAGCTGGAAAGAGCTTGTTGAAATTAGTAAAAATGTGAAGTTTGGAAAAGATCGCTTCACAAATTGCGACGATATGAATTTTCAAAAATCGAAATTTTGTATGAAAACCTTTGTTGGGGGCAAGAGTTGCCTCCAAGCGTAAATTTCCAAAGGTTTTCATATAAAATTTTGATATTTGAAAATTCATATCTTCGCAATTTGAGAAGCGATCTTTTCCAGACTTTTCAGATTTTTCAGACTAATTTCAACGAGCTCTTTCCAGCTATGATAATCATTTTTTGTCCTATGAGTTTTGAAATTATGTGATAAACACTCATTCAACTGAACAATAAAACAGTAAAAGCAGAAGCGTATACATAAACTAGCGTTATAAATAAAGAAAATAGGCATCCTAATAGGAAGTTAAGAGGTTAACCCTATGTAAAAACTCCCCAAATGATCGGGCAGGTTACAAAACAAACATGGGACAAAAGCAACAAATATGTAACCTAAAATGCTGCCTATATACAGCTATTTCAAAAAAGGTTGGTGAAGGTTTTGTTGCATCTTGCATGTTGCATCTTGCATACCAAGCCCGAAATGCACTATGGGCGATGTGAATGGAGTCAGCGAAAGGTCACAACAATATGGACTCTGGGAATCGTTTTCCCAAACTTTGTCTTCGCAATATGGAGCAGGCATATTTTCTTCTGTATGTGCATGCTGACATTATTATTTCTATGATCCACAATACATTTCGGGCTTGGTATGCAAGATGCAAGATGCAAGATGCAACAAAACCTTCACCAACCTTTTTTGAAATAGCTGTATACCAACTGGTATCCAGAAAAAGTAACCAACTCTGACAAATATATAGGTCATTGCGCAAGATAAAACTGCAATGACTGCATTTGAGTTAATTATGATTGGTTAATATATTAGTTATATTAGAAATACCTGCTTTTCCAATCGAAGTACATTTTTTCTCTGTATCACTGTCGACGTTGCCGTACAAGCCTTGAAAGTAATATTCCATTTGATCAACATAAGAAAATTTGAGATACTATAGGCAAGGAAGCAAGGGAGCAAGGAGGCAAGGAGGCAATGAAGCAAGAAAGCAAGGAAACCAGGAAGCAAGGAAGCAAGGAAGCAAGGAAGCAAGGAAGCAAGGAAGCAAGGAAGCAAGGAAGCAAGGAAGCAAGGAAGCAAGGAAGCAAGGAAGCAAGGAAGCAAGGAAGCAAGGAAGCAAGGAAGCAAGGAAGCAAGGAAGCAAGGAAGCAAGGAAGCAAATAAAGCAAGGAAGCAAGGAAGCAAGGAAGCAAGGAAGCAAGGAAGCAAGGAAGCAAGGAAGCAAGGAAGCAAGGAAGCAAGGAAGCAAGGAAGCAAGGAGGCAAGGAGGCAAGGAGGCAAGGAGGCAAGGAGGCAAGGAGGCAAGGAGGCAAGGAGGCAAGGAGACAAGGAGACAAGGAGGCAAGGAGGCAAGGAGGCAAGGAGGCAAGGAGGCAAGGAGACAAGGAGGCAAGGAGGCAAGGAGGCAAGGGAGCAAGGAGGCAAGGAGGCAAGGAGGCAAGGAGGCAAGGAGGCAAGGAGGCACGGAAGCAAGGAAGCAAGGAGGCATAAACGCAAGGTTCAAATCACAAAATACTGAACCCACCAACTATTCAGCTTATATTGAATAGATTTTTAAAACAATCTCATAGGGGTGATAGGCACCTTAAGTTTAAATTAATGTCTTAAAAGACGCCAGTGTACCTTTACGTTCTTTATAGTGACTGTATGTCGGACCTATTGTCGCGGACCTGGTAGTTCCAACCTTCACACCCAAATCCTTCACGTAGTTCAACGCAGATGAAGTAGTCGGTACCGACATCCACACTGTTTCTCTTGTCTTCCCAGTCAGACTAACAATCTTGTTTTCCAACCCTTCATCCGTATCTTCAAGAAGCTTTGCTAGAGGAGCAGCGCCGAAATACGACACCCCATTCTGCTTCTTTTTCGGGTTGTCAAAAGATTCTTGCAGATCTCCAAGTGCTAGGTCATGATTTCCGGGCTCCTTTTTGAGAAACTTTTCAATGTTGTTCGAAGATTTCGGTTTCTGTTGGTTATTATTTGCTTTGGAGAACTTCTTTTTCAATAACGACTTGAGATCAACAGATTGCTTTTTGCTGGAGTGGGGGTTTTCAAATGACGAGAGATCAGTCTCGTAATCGCTGTTTTCAGCGTTTAGGTTGAGATCTTCTCCAACACTTGGCTGCGTCTCTAAGCCGTAGGGGTTCTTCGGCAGCCTGATATAGTTAGCATCCAAAGGAACTTCAGTTGAAGGCGTATTTTTGTTGTCCAATTCATACAAATTATTTGAAGCCTTCATATAATTTTCCAAAGGAATTGCCTCAAACGATGGCATATTTTGTGCAAGTGAAAGACCATTGAAGATGTTTAATTCCGTGGGCTCCATATTTGGATTCGTCAGGCCCACTTTTCTTTGATGGGGTTGAAGAAAGAAATTCTCCTTGGCGTGTTTGTGTGATTTATATGGAGTTTTGGAAGCCTTAGAGTTAATTTTCTCATTGATCTCCCCTTTTTGTATGGATTCTTTTCCATACTCATCGACGGGAAACCACTGAAAGTTATTTTGGGGAATGTAGTGACTATGTCCAGCTTCCTGCATATTCTTTTGTCCCTGCATAATCTTTGGTCCCTTCATATTTTTTTGCCCCAGTGTAATTTTTGGTCCCTTCATCATTTTTTGGCCCTGCATAATTTTTGGTCCCTTCATCATTTTTTGCCCCTGCATAATTTTTGGTCCCTCATAATAATCTGATCCTTGCATATTTCTGAATTCCTGCATAATTTTTGGTTCCTTTTTTAGATTTCGAAAAATAGATTTTGTGCCTGGGCCTATTGGTTCTCTAAAGAAAATATGCTCATCGCTGTTTTCCGTCAAATCTCCTTCTTGGAAAGCATTGTCTAGATTTTCACTTCTCGTTTGTTGAAAATCCAAATTTGAAATCAGATCGTCCTGACTTTCTGCCGGAATTACATCATCAGTATTTCCATTCGGATCGAATATATCTTCATTGTTTGAGTAAAATTTCTTTTGTGTCGAATCTTTGAGGTTCTGCGTAGCCATTTCAGAGAGTTCAGGGCTCTTTTCACGTTGCGCATGCGTGTTAATACTTTTGTTCGATTCGCGCGCGGCTGCTGCAGCAACGGTATTTCGAGATAATGGAGGTTTTCTTGCTGCGTAGTATTTCTCGACGTTGTCGAGAGCCTTCAGCACATTTTGAATATTATCTTCACTTAGATGCATCAAGTTCCTGATATCAAATGGATTCTTCGGTCGGACTTGATCTGCGGCTTGCCCGTTACCGAGAGAAGCTTGCGTGACGTTCTTACTACCGCCTTGCGTGACAGGCTTTTGTTTTTGTTTTTGTGGCAATTCTGGTCCTCCTTGACCTGCTCCATAACTAGATTTCGGCGTGATAGAGCTAACAGGCGTGACACTCGGCTGTGACGCCTGTTGCGTGACAGTTTGAGGACAGTCTACTGGATAGGCAGTACCGGAAGTAGTTTGAACGGGCGTGCAATCCGCACTGCTTGTGCTAGCAGGCGTGACACTTGGCTGTGACGCCTGTTGCGTGACAGTTTGAGGACAGTCTACTGGATAGGCAGTACCGGAAGTAGCTTGAACGGGAGTGCATTCCACATTGCTTGCATCAGGCATTATTTCGTAAGCATCGTAAATTGTAAAACTATGCGAAGGGTCAGTAGACTGGAAGGTGTAATATGGATTTGAGGAAGCCTGACCTGGACTGCCATTCCCATATGGTGTCTGCGACTGCGCACTGGAACTGGCGCCAGATGTGTAGACGGGATAACTTAAGCCGTTGTTACCATAGTTACTAGGCTGGTAGATTGGGACAGGTGTAGGGTAGCTCACAGATCCCATAAGAATGCTCGGAGCCTGGTAGTTTGATTGTGGCATAACCTGGCCATTAATTTTCTGGATATTCTTCGCCATATAAGGAAGTGCAGCTGATGACGTCATCGACGCTGATTGGTTCTTTATCTTTTTCGGAACTTTCTTTCCTTCTGAAATAGATGGCTTTGATGATTCGCTCGGCATTTCGTTGTACAACTTTGGCATCGTTTGGGGATTTCTTATGCTCTGAACATTACTCGCCATATAAGGAGATGAAGATGACGTCATTGGATATGACAGACCACCTGTATTATAGTTATAGTTGTACGGCCTTGTCTTCGTGTTCTGAGCATTACTTGCCATATAAGGATATGGATATGACGCCACTGGATAGTTATACGGCTGTGGCCTTGACTTTGTGTTCTGAGCATTATTTGTCATATAAGGATATGGAGATGACGACACTGGATATGACTGACTCCCTGTCTTTTGCTGTGGCTTCGCCTTCGTGTTCTGGGCATTATTTGCCATATAAGGATATGGATATGACGACACTGGATATGACTGACTCCCTGTCTTTTGCTGTGGCTTCGCCTTCGTGTTCTGGGCATTATTTGCCATATAAGGATATGGATATGACGACACTGGATATGACTGACTCCCTGTCTTTTGCTGTGGCTTTGCCTTCGTGTTCTGGGCATTATTTGCCATATAAGGATAGGTGGATGACGTCATCTGATTTGGTTGGCTCACTTTGGCATTATTCGCCTTATAAGGATTCGAATATGATGTCTGTGGAAATTGGCTTGGTACCTTATATGGTTGTGACATCGTTGGGGGATACGTCATAACCTGAGCATTATTTACCGTATTAGGAGAAGGATATGACGTCATCGGGTAAGGTTGGTTCGCTACGTTTTGATTCTTAGGATTCTTGACGGCCTTCGGCTTCTTGAAGGGCTTGGGATTCTTGACCATATAAGGAGATGCACCCGATGACGTCGCTGGAGCATTCATGTTTGGGACCTTATAAGGAGACACTGGTGCTGTCACTGGAGGTTTTGCTTCAACGGGCGGTTTGCCAGAGTTCTTCTGTTTTTCGTGCAAGGTTGTTGACCCTGAGTTCGTCTTAAACAGTTGTGACACTCCACCAGACTTGGGTGCCCTGTCTTCTTTAGTCTTCTGCGACTTTGAAACATGTTTGTTCGAGCTATTTATTACTTTATCTGACCCTTTACTCATAGTATCTGTCGTATTACGGCCTTTTTGCGCGTGGAAATTGCTAGTGGCATTTCCCCTCAATTTGGCTTTGTTTTTCATTGATGCTTGCTCTTTACTGGTATCATCGATTTTTTGCCTTGTGTTTCAAATCTGATTGAGTTGCATGCTTGTTCGAGCTAGATGTTACTTTATCTGACCCTTTACTAGTATCTCGTATTATTTTGCTAGTGGAATTTTCCCTCAATTTGGCTTGTTTTTTCATTGATGCTTGCTCTTTACTGGTATCATCGATTTTTCTGCCTTGTGTTTCAAATCTGGATTGAGTTGCATGCTTGTTCGAGCTAGATGTTACTTTATCTGACCCTTTACTCATAGTATCTGTCGTATTACGGCCTTTTTGCGCGTGGAAATTGCTAGTGGAATTTTCCCTCATTTTGGCTTCACCTTCGTTTTTCATTGATGCTTGCTCTTTACTGATATCATCGATTTTTCTGCCTTGTGTTTCAAATCTGGATTGAGTTGCATGCTTGTTCGAGCTAGTTGTTACTTTATCTGAGCCTTTACTCATAGTATCTGTCGTATTACGGCCTTTTTGCGCGTGGAAATTGCTAGTGGAATTTCCCCTCATTTTGGCTTTGTTTTTCATTGATACTTGCTCTTTACTCATATCATCGATTTTTCTGCCTTGTGTCTCAAATCTCGATTGAGTTGCCAGTTTGGCTGTCCAGCGGTTTTCATCATGCCTATCTTTCAACTTCTTTTTCAAATTCTTTGATGAGCTCATCGTCTTCGGTCTGATCTTCCACAGATTTTTTAACTTACTGTCAAATTTGATATCCTTTCTTGTCTTATTTCCCTTTACATCAATTTCATGTTCATTCTTTCCTTCTTAGATTTCTTATCTTCATAATAAGCGAAACTGGCATATATTTTCCAAAAATGATCTTCAATTTGTTTAAGTGTTTTCTAAATCTAGGATCCGCAAGAAGCAAGATTCCTGGCGGTTTTGACAAAATGGTTTTCCAATTTGCATTTATTTTCTTCGAGGGATGCTGAGATTTTGGATTTTGCTTAACAGATGGAAACTTCATTGACCAGCTTTTATTAGACATGTTTCCAGCGAAACCTGGTTTCCAGCGCCCAGTGGAATTGACACGTGACTCACTTTTGGCGGGAAATTTCTTTACCTTGTTTCTTGATTTGTAAATTGTGTTGTGTGGCAGGAAGACGTTGCCCTTTTCTAAGTTATTGAATTTTTTATTTCTGGTTGAATGTCTACCTTTGGAAGGGTTGTAAATGTTTATACTAGATTCTGTTGGTGATGTCTGTTCGCTTTGTCTTTCTTTCATCTCATTCTGTGGTTTAACGGGCTTCTTTTTGTGAGAGGACAAGTTGTAGATATTTATACTTGATTCTGTTGGTGTTGTCTGTTCGCTTTGTCGTTCTTTCGTCTCATTCTGTGGTTTAACGGGCTTCTTTTTGTGAGAGGACAAGTTGTAAATGTTTATACTTGATTCTGTTGGTGATGTCTGTTCGCTTTGTCGTTCTTTCGTCTCATTCTGTGGTTTAACGATCTTCTTTTTCTGAGAGGAAAATTTCTTGTTCATAAGAATTTTCTGAAAGTTGGTTTCAAAACTTGACGACTCGTTAGCCTGCTTTCCCGCCATTTTTGTTACATTGTTTGGATGTTTAGTATGTTTTGAAGGATGAAATACTTGGATAGTGTGCACGCCCATCTTTGGTTTTCTCAGGCCGGTTTCCTCCTCGTGATTATAGATCTCTTCTTGGTCCTGTTTTGTTTGCTGCATTACCTCTGAATTAAATATTTCCTCCTCGATTTTTCCCAGTTCTGAATGGTCAAAAGGCTTCAGATGCAATGCCTTATGGGAAGACGATTTGTGTTGGTTTACCCTACTGGTTCTGTTAGTTTCACCATTGGAGCCAATTTTGGGAACTGTTTTAAGGGGTTGAGTAGATTCAGAAGTGGATGAAGAATGCTCACTTTTCATTGAGTTTGGTGCTATTTTCTTCTTCATTTTTGTGGTGTATTTTTGGAACCCGTTCGTTGTATTTCTTTGAATTTTGATCTTCATCTCTCGATCAGGTTCCACGCCCACACTGGCCACTGTAATGCTGCTCTCAACACTTTTTCCTGGAAAATTTGTCTCTATATCACCATTGATGCTACTTTCTTCGCCTTCTTCACTAGATTTTCCATTCCCACTGTTTGCACTTCCAAATTCCCCATTTCCACTTACATTGGCAAATTTGTTGTCTTCACTGATTATTGTCGTACTGACTTGAGCATGCGCACTTACTACTCCGCCTTGAGCGCTTATGCTGGTATTTATATGTATGCCTTGAATATTATCATTGTTGTTATTTTTGGATTCGTTTTGAGGTTTTGTGTTATGGTAGATAGTACCACCACTAACTTCTTCGGCATCGTTGTTTGCATTGTTTTCTTCATTCAAATCGACGTTACTAGTGCTAGTATCTTCATCCTCATCTTTTGCAATGTCAACGTTTTCTTGTTTGGTATCTTTGTGTGCAGTGGCATTTGTTTGAGTCTTCGTGTTACGATGGATAGCTCCAGCATAAACTTTTTCAGCCTCGTTTGCATTGTTTTCTTCATTCAAATCGACGTTACTAGTGCTAGTATCTTCATCCTCATCTTTTGCAATGTCAACGTTTACTTGTTTGGTATCTTTGTGTGCAGTGACACCTTTTTGAGTCTTCGTGTTACGATGGGGAGTACCAGCATCTACGTTTTCAGCCTCGTTGTTTGCTTCATTTTCTTCATTCAAATCGACATTGCTAGTGCTAGTATCTTCACCATCTTCATCTTTTGCGATGTCAACGTTTTCTTGTTTGGTATCTTTGTGTGCAGTGACATTTGTTTGAGTCTTCGTGTTACGATAGGGAGCTCCAACACCAAAGTTTTCAGCCTCATTATTTGCTTCATTTTCTTCATTCAAATCGACATTGCTAGTGCTAGTATCTTCATCCTCATCTTTTGCAATGTCAACGTTTGCTTGTTTGGTATTTTTGTGTGCAGTGACATTTGTTTGAGTCTTCGTGTTACGATGGATAGTTCCAGCATAAACGTTTTCAGCCTCATTTTTGGCATTGTTTTCTTCATTCAAATCGACATTGCTAGTGCTAGTATCTTCATCATCTTCATCTTTTGCGATGCCAACGTTTACTTGTTTGGTATCTTTGTGTGCAGTGACATTTGTTTGAGTCTTCGTGTTACGATGGATAGTTCCAGCATAAACGTTTTCAGCCTCATTTTTGGCATTGTTTTCTTCATTCAAATCGACATTGCTAGTGCTAGTATCTTCATCATCTTCATCTTGTGCGATGCCAACGTTTACTTGTTTGGTATCTTTGTGTGCAGTGACACCTTTTTGAGTCTTCGTGTTACGATAGGGAGCTCCAACACCAAAGTTTTCAGCCTCATTATTTGCTTCATTTTCTTCATTCAAATCGACATTGCTAGTGCTAGTATCTTCATCATCTTCATCTTTTGCGATGTCAACGGTTACTTGTTTGGTATCTTTGTGTGCAGTGACACCTTTTTGAGTCTTCGTGTTACGATGGGGAGCTCCACCATAAACGTTTTCAGGGTCATTATTTGCTTCATTTTCTTCATTCAAATCGACGTTGCTAGTACTTTTATCATCATCATCTTCATCCGCATCGTTTTCGATAGCACTGCCCTGTTGCTTCGTATTTGTGTTATCAGTGGCATCTTTTTTAGTTTTAATTTTACGGTAAGTTTTTCCTGCATCAACGCTTTCAGTATAGCTTTCTGTCTTCCCCTCGGAGTTGCTACCGCTGTTATCATCATCATCCTCATCATCTTTCTCTGCATTGACACCGGCTTCAGGTTTACTGTTTGGATCTTGAATTTCAGGTTTCTCAGAGCTATCATCGTTGTTTTTCGTGGGCTGAGATACATCTTCATCTGCTTCGTCCTCGTTCCTTTGCTGTTCCAAGGAATTGCTTATTTTATCAACACCATGTGCATTAGTTTCGCTAGGATTCGCAATTTGCGGATTGTTAGTTTGTCTGTCTTTGGCCTCGCTAGTGCTGTTAGTGGTTCCTCCTGCATGTGCTTTGTCATTAGTGTTGTCTGCATTAGGATCGTTGTGGTCATCGTTACTGTCCTTGCTATTCAGTTCTTCACTATTTCCCATGCCAGTTCCATTGTCTGCTTCTTTTGAAGTTTGACTTTGAATGGCCTGAGGACTTTGCATGATACTTTCTGCTTGTGTGTTATCTTTACCATCATTGTCATCATTATCATCATTGTCATCATTATCATTATTGTCCTTGCTTTTCAGTTCTTCACTATTTCCCATGCCAGTTCCATTGTCTGCTTCTTTTGAAGTTTGACTTTGAATGGCCTGAGGACTTTGCATGATACTTTCTGCTTGTGTGTTATCTTTATCATCATTGTCATCATTATTATTGTTGTCCTTGCTTTTAAGTTCTTCACTATTTCCCTTGCCAGTTCCATTGTCTGCTTCTTTTGAAGTTTGACTTTGAATGGTCTGAGGACTTTGCATGATACTTTCTGCTTGTGTGTTATCTTTATCATCATTGTCATCATTATTATTGCTGTCCTTGCTTTTCAGTCCTTCACTATTTCCCATGCCATTTCCATTGTCTTCTTCTCTTGAAGTTTGACTTTGAGTTGCCTTGATACTTTCTGTTTGTGTGTTATCTTTATCATCATTGGCGTTGTCAACCTCTTCATTATCATCAACTCCATTACCGTTTATCACTTTGGTCGTCATAGTGTTCTCTGTCTTATTTGTGAGATCTCCATTTGTTGATACTGGATTACTTGGATTAATGGTAGTCGTGGCGGTTCCTTCGTTTTCGTTGGCATTATTATTGTCATTTTCTTGATCATTATTGTCGTTGTTGTTGTTGTTCTCCTTGCCTTTAGTTTTATTATTTGTCATGGTACTTTCTTGATCTGTTTGACTTTCCCTAGGATCAGTACTTTGCGTTATACCTTTTTCTGTCGTGTTATTACCACGACTATTCTCAGTCTTGTTATCATCATCAACAACATCATCATTATCGCCTTTGCCTTGCTTGGCTTTATCTTCATTATAAGTTCCACTTTGTTCAATTGTTTGACTGGGAAGAGGATTAGTCTTTGTCGTAGTGGCTGCATCTTCATTTTCGCTATTGGCAGTGGCGCCATCACCATCGTTATTACTGTTGCTCTGCTTTCCCGCTTTTTCTTCCTTTTTTATCATATCAGTCTCGTTTTCCCCATCCGTTGAAGTTTGGCTTGGAAGAGGATTAACCTTTGTAGTATTAGTGTCTGTATCTTCATTATCCTTATTTGCAGTGTCGCCATCACCATTGTTATCACTGTTGTTCTGCTTTCCCGTATTTTCTTCTGTATTACTCATTGTAGTCTCGTTTTCTTTAAGCGTTAAAGTTTGACTTGTAAGAGGATTAACCTTTGTAGTATTAGTGTCAGTATCTTCATTATCCTTATTTGCAGTGGCACCATCACCATTGTTATCACTGTTGTTCTGCTTTCCCGGTTTTTCTTCTGTATTACTCATTGTAGTCTCGTTTTCTTTATGCGTTAAAGTTTGACTTGGAAGAGGATTAGCCTTTGCTGCATCTTCGTGTTCGTTATTAACAGTGTCATCTTGTACATTGTTGTTGTTCTTTCCCGCTTTTTCTTCATTATTTATCATACCAGTCTCGTTTTCCTCATCCGTTGAAGTTTGACTTGGAAGAGGATTAGCCTTTGTCGTAGTGGCTGCATCTTCAACAGCGTCATCATCGCCATTGTTATCACTGTTGTTCTGCTTTCCCGGTTTTTCTTCATTATTTATCATACCAGTCTTGTTTTCCTCATCCGCTGAAGTTTGACTTGGAAGAGGATTAGCCTTTACAGTAGTGGCTGCATCTTCAACAGCGTCATCATCGCCATTGTTATCACTGTTGTTCTGCTTTCCCGGTTTTTCTTCATTATTTAACATACCAGTCTCATTTTTCCTCATCCGCTGAAGTTTGACTTGGAAGAGGATTAGCCTTTGCAGTAGTGGCTGCATCTTCAACAGCGTCATCATCGCCATGGTTGTTGTTTTTCCCTTTTTCTTCATTATTTCTCATACCAGTTTCCTTTTCCTCGTCCATTGAACTTTGCCCTGGACTAAGGTTAGCAGTAGTCGTAGTGGTGTCCTTTTCATTTTCTTTCACATTACTGTCGTCATTATTACCAGTGTCTTTGTTGTTGTCGTTCTCGCCCTTGTTTTGAATATCTTCTTCATCAGTAGTGTCTGACCCGCTTCCGCTTCCACTTTCACTTCCGCTTCCACTTCCGCTTCCACTTCCACTTCCGCTTTCACTTCCGCTTCCGCTTCCACTTTCACTTCCACTTCCGCTTCCGTTAACATATACTGTTTGATGTTGCCGATAATAATTATATTCGTTCGTGTCTCCATCGCTATTGCTGCTTGTACTGGTTTTCCCTTGACTGTTATCAACATTTTCGGTGCTTGCGTTGTCCTCATTGTTGTCCTTATTTGTAGTCGTTTCTTCTTCATTTGTAAAATCCGAATCGCTTTCACTTCCGTCGCGTGGTCTTTGATGTTGACTAGAATTAGTATTCGTTTTGATTTGTCCTTCTTTGATATTACTAGTAGTAGGGTCCTCTTGTCCATTGACAGTGTTCGTTTTGATTTGCCCTTCTTTGATATTACTAGTAGTAGGGTCCTCTTGTCCATTGACAGTTTTCGTTTTGATTTGCCCTTCTTTGATATTACTAGTAGTAGGGTCCTCTTGTCCATTGACAGTATTCGTTTTGATTTGCCCTTCTTTGATATTACTAGTAGTAGCGTTCTCTTGTCCATTGACAGTTTTCGTTTTGATTTGCCCTTCTTTGATATTACTAGTAGTAGGGTCCTCTTGTCCATTGACAGTTTTCGTTTTGATTTGCCCTTCTTTGATTTTACTAGTAGTAGGGTCCTCTTGTCCATTGACAGTATTCGTTTTGATTTGCCCTTCTTTGATATTACTAGTAGTAGCGTTCTCTTGTCCATTGACAGTATTCGTTTTGATTTGTCCTTCTTTGATATTACTAGTAGTAGGGTCCTCTTGTCCATTGACAATATTCGTTTTGATTTGTCCTTCATTGATATTACTAGTAGTAGGGTCCTCTTGTCCATTGACAGTATTCGTTTTGATTTGCCCTTCTTTGATATTACTAGTAGTAGGGTCCTCTTGTCCATTGACAGTATTCGTTTTGATTTGCCCTTCTTTGATATTACTAGTAGTAGCGTCCTCTTGCTCACTGACATTCCTGCTATCATTTCCAGATTGAGCGTCTTTATGACCATCGCTTTCGTTGTCATCCTTTACCTCTTCCTCGTTTGCCTCGCCTGTTTTGTTTTCTTCATCTTTAGAGTCCTTAGAGGCATCACCATTATCGACGTTTTGATTTTTTAGCACTTTTACGGTGTTTACACTTCCACTTTTCGCGAGATCTGAATTCACGTCTACCGGTTGTAGATCCCCGCTTGCATGCCCAGACTGATCGCCAACTTGATCTTCGTCGTCAACATCGTTTTCATTATCAGTTGTTTTACGGTTGATTGTCGAACCAATATAATTTATATCCTTCGGGTAAGTTCCATTGTCGGTACCTTCCCCACGCTCGGCAGACTTGATACTTTCAATGGTTCTGCTCGGCTGTATGTTGCTGTTATCTCTGATGGCATCATTTCCATTGTCATCATCATCATCATGTTTGTTGGATGTTGTATGGTTTATGGTGGAAGGGCTGTTTTTCCTGGATGGATAACTTTCGATGTCAATTCCTTCATTTTCTACAGAGTGGATATCTGCACCGCTAGCACTTCTGTCAGTATTGTCATCATCATCATCGTGGTTGTCATCCTCGCCATCTTTGTCATGAGATATTTTACGGTTTATTGTTGAAGTGTCTTCTGAACTTTCGATGACACTACCTTCCGCAGTAGATTGTGTCTGGATACTACTTTTATTGGGTTGCATTCCATTATATTTGTGTGCATTGCCATCATTATCATCATCATCATGATCATCACTGACGCCATTAACGTTTTGATCGTCACCTTCATGGATGTCTGTTGAACCTTTGAGAGTGTTTTCCTTTGAGTCCATTCCAACGTTTGAATCGTTAGAAACATTTCCAGTTGTTTTGACAGTACCATTGTTATGTTGGTTTATGACATTAGTTTGATCTTTGATACTCTCCGAACCAGGATTTTTATTGTCACTTATTTTCTCCTCTTCTTCAGCTACGACTTTCCATCCGGAGTCATGGCCAGGAAATCCACTGGAATCTCCACTGGAATCTCCACTGGAATCTCCACTGGAATCTCCACTGGAATCTCCACTGGAATCTCCACTGGAATCTCCACTAGAATCTACACTTGAATCTACACTTGAATCTACACTGGAATTTCCGCTGGAATCTACACTGGAATCTACACTGGAATCTACACTGGAATCTACACTGGAATCTACACTGGAATCTCCACTGGAATCTCCACTGGAATCTCCACTGGAATCTCCACTGGAATCTCCACTGGAATCTCCACTGGAATCTCCACTGGAATCTCCACTGGAATCTCCACTGGAATCTACACTGGAATCTACACCGCTACCTTCGTTAGTATCATTGTCTTTCATCCGTTCACTACTTTTACTAATCTCACGAGCATTGTACCCATCTCCGACTTCTTGCTTACTCCTTGAGCTATTCAGTGTTTTTTCCTCCTCAGTTTCCGCAGGTGCTTTAAACCTGTTTAGAACCTGTTTTCCGACGTTAGTGTGGGTAGTTTTGAAGACATCTTGGTTTACATCTCTGAAAGTATCATTGGAAGACCTAGTAGAGGAATTTCTGTTGAAGACCTTGAGTTGCTCATCATTTGATATTTTGCTGTTCGCATTGGCAACAGAGATATTGGCATCACCTTCTGTTATATTGTTATATTCATCTTCTGCACTGGTAGAATCTCCCTTCATCCCACTGCCACTTGACCATAGGACCTCCCCATCATTGTCACTATTTCCACTACCTACCTCGATGCCTCCATGTAGCGATTTACCATCTGCAATATCATACCCAGTGTTTCCAAGTGTGCCGATATTTTTCGTTGGTTCCATTGCTCTCATTCCACTAGTTGACCATAGGGCCTCCCCATGTGGATCATTGTCACCATTTCCACTACCTACCTCGATGCCTTCATGTAGAGATTTACCATCTGCAATATCATACCCAGTGTTTCCAAGTGTGCCGAGATTTTTCGTTGGTTCCATTGCTCTCATTCCACTTCCGCTGCTTGTTCTCTCACTACCCTCATGAAGAACCGTTTCTCCAACACCATATTCTCCGCTAGATATTCCATCTCTCTCATCACTGTCCTCCTCAACAGTGGCAACTTTGATCCCCCCATCGTCAAATCTTCTATAATTGTTCCAATTTTGTGCCAAACTTGCGCCTGGAACGCTTGAGTAGCGATAACGGAATTCGTCTCCGTCTGGTCCATCATTGATGTCCGCTGATCTTTTATGTAACTTTAAGCGTTTATCATTTTCGTCAACTACGTGCCCCAGTGTTCTTCTGTCAAAATGTTTTGATCTGTGAACAGTGTTCCCTGAACCTAAACCATTTGTGACAAAAAGGGTTTGAGAAAAATTAGTATAAACTGACATGTTTACGACCGGTAGATGCGGTAGACATAATATAATGGAAATAGATTTGGAAATTGACACAGAAACTAGTGGACGTGTCTAATTGTCTATTGTTTGAAAAAAAAATAGTTTATACACATTTGGTTTATATCAAGACCCTTGATATAATTCATAATTTTCAAAATATATTTTTAAGATATATTTTCTCACAAATTTTTTTTTTAGACTTTTGTATCCATAATTTCACTTCATGTAACTTGGCTATCATGACATGCCGCGGCCATAACGTCAATATACATTATTATCATCAGATCTAGACTTCACAATCTATAAATTACTGTCCTTTAAAGGCAACCTACCACAATATACCGTATATATGCGTTTCATTTTCTCAAAGGTATATAAACAAATACACATGCTCCATGACCATTCATACAAACGCATAACTTCAATCAATGACAAACAGACAAAATATCGGCGCGGCTATTACACATAGACATAATAATAAAACACCAACCTTCACAATCAACGAAAACAAGGATTAGTGATCCAAGTAAAATCCACCGAGACCAACAAGTTACTTCCATTGCAATTGGAAGCAACAAAGACAAATCAGGTTACTGTGCCGTTTCACAGACAACACAGTGACTCCTGTGTGCTCTAGCCAAAGGTCGTTCCACCGAAGTGACCTCTACCTCGGTTCCATAACGTGACCTCAAAAACGACCTCGGACGTTCTGCACTAATTTTGTTGAAGAAAATTTCGGTTGGTTCTCTTGAACAGTAGCCGGAATGTTGGAGCTACTTCGAGCAAATTCTGCAATGTTGCTCTCGGAGAAAGTACTTTGACATTGGATCATTCGTCACTCATCCGTTCAACCGTTGTGATTGTCATGACCACTATGAATCAAAGACCTGCCTCTGATTGTTCATATAACAGGTGCTATGATATTCTACTTGAACGGTAAGTCGCCTAGGTGTTTTTGCATCACTGTTTCTCATGTTTAATTATTCTGATTTGGTCTTGCCGGTTTTCCCCTCGCCGGGTGGGACTGGGGCAATGCGGTTTCAGGTATGAAGACGCAGATCAGTTCAAATCTTATCATTAATTTGCTTAAAGAAATTAATTACAGTTACAATAACGTTACATGGTGTCAGAAGTGGGATCCGAACTTACGTCTCCATAGCTCCATAAGAACTTATATTATTTAGGACTCTTTTAGATAGATTTTGTACCGTGTGTTATCAGGCTATTTCTGGTTATAACAAGTGGTGTCTGCTGGTGTCTTGCAATAATGGCACTGGTTTTTGATCTTTTCGACCAATCACAGCCAACCTAACTTACGTCATAAGCCGGTCAACATGGTTCTTTTTGATTGGTCGGTTTTAAGTTTAGGTGATTGTTGTACTATTCGTTGGAAATTAATTAATTTATTTATGAAATTTCTGAATAAAGTATTTCGAGTCCCTCTCAAGAGAAAATGGAAAATATATTGAATGTAATAATAATAATAATATAATTGTTCTGTACTTTCCTGATGGCATAGAAAAACGTACGCCCCGGGGAATTACGGTGATATACGACGTCGGAGTTTTTCTAAGAGATGCCGAAAGCCCTCTGGACAATATATAACTTATTAATTACCTCTACCAGTGTTTGACCTGACGAAATGTTACTGTCACTTCAGTTGGTTCAAACCAGGGCACAGTATTGTGTTGTCTCTTAATCAAGAAGGATCACACTTCAGCCGAACATAATGCGTTGCATGGCACTGCTCGGGTTCCTTAGCATTTCCGTTTTGGTTTCATTCAGAGAAGTCAACGCGATAGATGTGCTTATTTCCAAGTCGAGCAATGCTTTACGAGGCCAACAACCAAACATTCCATCTCATTTGCAGTTTCTGACGAAGTTAAAAGAGAGGAAGACGAAACAGACGGACGCGTACTCGTGTGCCGTAAAAGTCATATCCACTGCCCCAGAACAAGGTATTGATTAGTAATGTAGTTAGTAAGGTTTTCTCAAGCGTAAAAAGACTCAGAAAAAATACTGAGCCCAGTATTTTTTCTGAGTCTTTTTACGGTTGAGAAAACCTTACTAACTACATTACTAACAATTACCAAGCGACAAATTACCATATAAGGTATTGATTGTATACGTGGACATCCGGTTTTTTTGTATTCTTTACTCTTCAAACATTAGAAATTCATTGTGAATTTATTGGAACGAAAATTACATTTCCAATGAATTTCGCATGAAATTGTGTCGAAATACGTTGGAAATTCCAATTCCAATGAACTACTAAAGCTTCAAATTCCTTGCACATTCGTTGGAAATAGAATGTCCAAACCATCTGGAAATTCTTTGGAAATGTCCAAAACCTTGGAAATTCTTTGGAAATTGGATTGCCAATGAATTTCCAAATAATAATAAACTCGACAAACATACGTACTCTAAATAAGATTATTTTCCAAAGAATTTGCAAGGTTTTGGACATTTCCAAAGAATTTGCAAGGTTTTGGACACTTCCAAAGAATTTGCAAGGTTTTGAACATTTCCAAAGAATTTGCAAGGTTTTGGACATTTCCAAAGAATTTGCAAGGTTTTGAACATGTAAAGATGAAGGCTCCTATTCATGGACATCTGTAACTATTTATTAAACTATTTTTCAGATAACAAAGAGAAACTGTCAAGCCTACGGTGCCGGTTGCCCAAAAATACGTAGTATTATTCGAATACAATCCGAGATCAGAGCGAGCGTTTCTGAATTTCAAGAATGTAACGGCTGCAAAGTTTCTCATTTTCAAAAAGAAAACCCCACCAGGCAAGAAATTCGTGAAGAAATTGAAGTACGCAGTTCACGTGGACGAACTCACCGGTCCCCAACGTGGAAATCATTTGAAAAATCGTACGATGCGAGTCTCCGATGAAGGCTGGCAAGAGTTCGACATCACAAATGCAGTTAAAAGTTGGTTCCAGAAAAGTAAAAAGGTTTTAACTCTGGCGGTATACGTTGGCAGTAATGTGGCCGATACATCACACCCCCTGGACAAACTTGAGGACTTTGGTTTTGTTGGAACTGGTGGGCCCTCCAGTCAACACCCCTTTGTTGTTACAGCAGTTGGGCGTAAAAACGATGCTCCGCTATGTTCCTCGCCCTTCAAGCCCGTTCCTCAATCAGATCCTCTCAACTCGAAAGTCCAGGCTCCAGGCACACGAAGAAGAACAACGGTATCACGACTCGAAGAAAAGCACAACAAAGCCATGTAAACGCAGATCCTATGGACTGGATGTGAAGACCTTTATTCAAACCACCGTAACAAATAGCCTCTTAAGTAATGTAATCTCACCAACCGCATACCTTGCTTATTATTGTTGCCAAGGAAACTGTTCTGAGATCTACGACCAACGTAAGCGCTTTACGTATACACACAAGTTCATGGGGTCTCAAAATGCAGCACCCGGAAAGTGCCCAAATTATTGTGGTCCGACCAGTTTGGAAAGTATGTATGTCATCGAGAGAGACCCCAGCACCAAGAACCTCATACGGAAGACAGTGAATCAAATCAAATCGTGTGGATGCAAGAGTAATGTAATAGGTTGATTGTGAGAACGATATCTTGGAAGATATGAAAATACTGATTAACCAAATCGACAAATACGTACGTTGTTTGTGCATTTTCTCAGTTATCATTTCTTTGTGTTATCTTAGTCACTTGCTGGTGAAATCACCCGCTTCCCCCTCCAAAAAAGGAAACGCAATGTTCAACGGTAACGACCCTTCCCCCCATCGTTTTCTTTAAAATATTAACATAGGCAAATTGTTCAATATTATGCACTGACGGATCTCAGCCGATCGGCCGAAGGCGTTTGTCCACGTGGTAGAGGTGATCGGCGATCGGTTTTGAAAACGACCCCTAAAAGGTACATTAAAAGAGCTGTTGAAGCCATGTTCATTTCGACCCCTTAAAGGTACGACCATATATGGCGAAAAAGTGATTATGCTGATATCGTTTAATCAATGACTGGACAGCATCTTTCTCTGTAATTCTTTCATGTTTGTTCAATAAAGAAAATAAATAACAATTGACCCTTATAGGTACGGAGTGATGTTACGTAGCTGACTTTTGAGTCGGAACCCCTCAAAGGTACACAGGAAATATTTTCAACCCTTCGAAGAGATGACGAAAACCCTCAGGACAATATATGACTTATTAATTACCTCTACCAGCGTTTGACCTGACGGAATGTTACTGTGTCACTTGGTTCAAAGATCACTTGGACCAAAATGAGCCCCGGGGGCTTTTAGAGAACTTACGATAAAGAACAACATTTCTAAGAGATGACGAAAGCCCTCAGGACAATATATGACTTATTAATTACCTCTACCAGCGTTTGACCTGACGGAATGTTACTGTGTCACTTGGTTCAAAGATCACTTGGACCAAAATGAGCCCCGGGGGCTTTTAGAGAACTTACGATAAAGAACAACATTTCTAAGAGATGACGAAAGCCCTCAGGACAATATATGACTTATTAATTACCTCTACCAGTGTTTGACCTGACGAAATGTTACTGTCACTTCAGTTGGTTCAAACCAGGGCACAGTATTGTCTTGTCTCTTAATCAAGAAGGATCACACTTCAGCCGAACACAATGCGTTGCATGACACTGCTCGTATTCCTTAGCATTTCCGTTGTGGTTTTCTTTAGACAAGTGAACGGGATAGAGAATATCTATATCAAGACAAGTATTGGTTTCGATCCGCGAATTATGAATTTATCTGTCAGCCAGTATACGAATGAGCTCAGTGACAACAGCACGAAGCAGACAGACGTGTATTCATGTTCAAAATATATCGTAGGCGCTGATCCAATAAAAGGTATTTACTGCTAGAGTATAGGGGCGTGGGAAGGGGATTTTCTGAGATCCCCTCTTCCACTGGGCCTACTCTTTAAATTTATATGTTTGAGGAGGGCCGCGGGGGGACCGGGGAAGGGTTTGGTGGTGAACAATATGTGACCCCTCCAATGGAAAATTCTGGCTACGCCCCTGAGGTGGATAACCGAGTGGGGACTAGGCCCGAACCTTTAAACGAGACTCTAAAGTTTATTAGTTTCTACGTACATTGCAATAAAAAAACCGCGCGCTTTTTCAAACCAATTTAATAATAATAATAATAATAATAGTAATAATAGTAATAATAGTAATAATAATAATAATTAATATCATTAGTTAATTGTTATTGAACAGTCCAAGCAACAATCCAAGCAATCATTTCAAATTTTGTAAATAAGGATTTTTTATCTCTTTTTTATCTCTTATTTGTAATTTGTTTCGAGAAATAAAGTTATCATTATTATATAATATTATTAAATGACCGAGTATCTCGAAGCCTGGTATCTAGCAAATCAAGCAATTTGATTGGTTAGATTCTTTCTCGGACCGGTCTAGATTCTCCCGTAATAACCGGTCCGCACATGCATCTTAAAAACTGTAAACATTGTTTCAATTCTTTCACAATTTCATATAAACAAAGAAACTTAAAAATTGAACTATTACCAATTGCTCAGGAAACATGGACGAAGAGGAATTTTACTATTTTGACGAATTGACAGATGACTTAGACTTAGCAAATGCAGCAAAAACCTATGAAGAACAAATGACTGGCAAGGAGAAAGACGACGAAGACGATGAAATGATAAACAGCTTTTTACAAGCGCAAAAATCCAGAAATACCGAGTACAAAACAAAAAGCGACATGAAGACTTGGAAAAGATTTTGTCAGTCCAATGAAGAAGAAAGAAAAATGGAAGACATACCTTTAGAAGAGCTCAACAAACTTTTCTGCAAATTTTTCATCTCCGTCCGTAAACAAGATGGCGGCGAGTACGAGCCTGGCACACTGAGTGGTTTTCAACGAAGTTTCCAACGTTACCTCCAGGAGAAAGGATCCTCATACAATATTCTCAAGGATAACGAGTTTTCCAAGTCAAGAAACGTTTATTGCTGCCAAGAGAAAGAACCTCACCCACCAAGGTAAAGGAAATCGTCCAAACGCAACGAGAGAGCTTACTAAAGCTGAAGAAGATACACTCTTTGAGAGCGGGCAGTTGAGTATTGAAGAACCAAAGGCTTTGCAAAAGGCTTTGTGGTGGTTTCTATCCCTTCATTTTGGTTGGAGAGCCAGAGATGAAAGTCGAAAGTTGAGCTGGGAAGATGTCAGCCTTGAAAATGATCCAGAAACTGGAGACGAGTGTCTAATATGGAAAACAGAAAAAGGTAGCAAGACTCGCACAGGCCAAGAAGGTGGACACCAAAGAGCTTTTGAACCAAAAGCCTATGCCATTATTACAAACAAATCAAGATGTCCTGTTGAATTTTACAAGGTTTTTCGCAGTCATCGACCACAATCCATGCTAGCACCTGATTCTCCTTTCTATTTGGCCATTAACCACAGGCGAAAACCAGAAGATGAAGTTTGGTATTTAGACAGACCTGGTAAAAATGAAATTGGCAAGTTCTTGAAAGAATCAGCGGAAGCCGCACGGCTAAACAAGAATCAGCCACAAGGCCACGAGAGGAAACTCACCAACCATTCTGTCCGTAAAACAAGCATTGGGAGACTCCTTGATGCCAATGTTGAAGCCAATTACGTGGCACAATTAAGCGGTCACAAAAATCTTAAAAGCCTCGACAGTTATAAGTCCGCTTCCCTCAAGAATCAAAGATCAATGTCAGCTATTTTGAGTAATAACACGCCCTCATTTAGTAGAGATGCAGCCACGTCGATTCCTTCATCTACAGTCACTGTAATGAACCAAAGTGCATCCAGTTGTTCCTATACACAGAATCCTCCACAAGCCATTTTTTCAGGAGCAACCATTGACAAGATTGAAGGTTGTTCTTTCAATGTGAACGTTATTTACCAACAGTCAACACCTCAAAATCCCTTGTAAACTTGCTTTTTCATCATTTTAAATGAACATTGAACAGCTATTGAAAACTATTATTCATCAGATTGTCTTTTCTGTGGGATCGAGGTGACAGAAAGCCGTTTTTGAATAATATTTTAGGTCTTACAATACCTGTAAGTTCCTTCGATTATCTTACCACGCTTACACGCTTCGTGCTTTCTTGTAAAACCGGTTTTTCAAACTAGTTTTGTAGTAAAACTACTGGGAAGCCATTCTAGTGTAACGCGCACTTGTAAGATGCAAATTAAAGATTTAATTTTTAGTTTACTAAAATGGTCATATAATAAAACTCTTATTAACCGAGCTTGGTCGGTCTGTACAGGAAAATCTTGACCTCGGTCGTGGTACAGACCTCGCTGCGCTCGGTCTGTACTTTCACGACCTCGGTCAAGATTTTCCTGTACAGACCTCCCGCTCGGTTAATAAGACCTAAATAATAATAATAATAATAATAATAATAATAATAATAATAATAATAATAATAATAATAAATATAAATATAATAAAAATAAAAATAATAAAAATAATAATAATAATAATAATAAAAATAATAATGATGATTGTAATAATAATAATAATAGTAATAATAATAATAATAAATGATGATTGTAATAATAATAATAGTAATAATAATAATAATAATAATAATAATAATGATGATTGTAATAATAATAATAATATTAATAATAATAATAATAATAATGACGATTGTAATAATAATGATAACTTTATTCCTCAAAACAAATTACAAATAAGAGATAGAAAAATAGATAAAAATCCTTATTTACAAAATATAAAATGATCGCTTGGATTGTTCAATAACAATTAACTAATGATATTAAAATACAAACAATAAATATGAATAATATAATATAAGCAATATATATATATAAAAAAGATAAAAATATGAATTGTAATAATAATAATAATAATAATAATAATAATAATAATAATAATAATAATAATAATAATAATAATAATAATAGTAATAATAATGATACAATGGAGGACTTTATCAGGCTGCATATGAAAGGTGCCTACGACAGCCGAGCAGCTTACAATCATGAGGAGTTAGTACGTTAGTGTGTTATGCCTCCAATTTGGAGTAGGCTGTTGAACCGGGTAACAATCCCCTACTCTTACGAAGAGTTCAACAGGTTTTTTAATGTCCTCTTTAATTTCCAAGCCTTGCCAATTCTGTAGAATAAGTCTGTGGAAAATATGTCTGTAGAATTTCATGTTTATCAATATACTGAAGATACGAGTAAAAATGTCTCGAAATGTAAAAATATTGTTGAATATTCACCTTTAATTACATTTATTTTGTGTTGTTTTTTTCTTTTTTCTTCTTGACGTGGTTCAGAGTGCTAAAAATACCACTAAATGACTCCGGATCGAACGTCAAAAGGAAAAACACAAGATAAATGTAAATAAAGGTGAATGTCAGTTTATTGAGCAATATATTTACATTTCGAGACATTTTTAAAATTACTCAAAAATAACCCACAAGTATACTTCTTGGGTTGCCTGTGGATTGACTTCACGGTTATGATTTCTTTTGTGTTTTCCTCATGAATTATTTTAATAATGAGTTGAATAATTAGCCTTTTCCAAATAGAGCGGGAAACTGGGTTCGAGTTGAGACCGCAAAGCATGTATGGATTGTTTGGAAGGACAGAATCACATTCGACTATTGATTCCCGTGGAAGTTTAGCTCCTGGGATGTCTTCTTCGGTGAGTAAAATATGTTCTTTAGATGGGACTGTCGAGTTATCTTTTACGAAGGACGCCAATACTATTTTTGTCCTTCCAAACAATCCATACATGCTTTGCGGTCTCAACTCGAACCCAGTTTCCCGCTCTATATGGAAAAGGCCAATTGCTAATTCTTTGCAATGAACTATTTTTCAGTTAACAACGCTACACTGCCAAAGCTGCACGGAAACTACACGATTTTCCATTTTTCTCCGAAATTTAATTCGTCTAGCGAGAAATTAATGGCTGCTAAGTTGCGCATTTTCAAAATCAAAACATCACCATACAAGACATTCGAGGTACACACTTAAACTGGGCCAACACCTTGCCTGTCAAGGACGTCAGATTAATTTGGAGACTCGTAAGATAGGAGCCTCCGATGAAGGCTGGCAAGAGTTCGACATCACACAAGCAGCGAAAATATGGTCCCACAACAGTACAACTGCATTAGCTCTGTTGTTACACGTTAAAGTGCACAATCCATCATACCCCCTTGAAAACCTTGAGGACTTTGGTTTTGTTGGAAGTGGTGGTGCCATACATCAACTTCCCCTTGTTGTTGCAGCGTATGGGCGCGACAAAGACGTTCGGTGTTCCTCTCATTTGAAGTCCTCGGATCAGTCAGAAAAGGAAGTGCATGATTCGAAGAAAGCGACTCCTCGGATAATAGTGTACTCTAAGTATTAATAAAATTCGAAACAACCAATCAATCAATCAATCAATCAATCAATCAACCAAGCAACCAAGCAACCAACCAAGCAACTCACCAACCAAGCAACCAAGCAACTCACCAACCAATCAACCAAGCAACCAACCAATCAATCCACCTACCAACCAACCAAACCATCAACCCATCAACCCACCAACCAAGCAACCCACCAACCAAGCAACCAACCAATCAATAAATCCACCCAAAAACCAACCATGCAACCCATCAACCCACCAACCAAGCAACCCACCAACCAACGAACCAACCAATCAATAAATCCACCCAAAAACCAACCATGCAACCCACCAACCAAGCAACCCACCAAGCAACCAAGCAACCAACCAAGCAACCAACCAATCAAACCACCCAACTAACCAACCAACCGCAACCCAAAACCAACCATGCAACCCACCAACCAAGCAACCCACCCACCCCAACAACCCACCCACCCACCCACCCAAAAAACAACCATGCAACCCACCAACCAACCAAGCAACCCACCCACCCACCACCCACCAACCAACCAGCCAACCCACCAACCAACCCACCACCCACCCACCCACCAACCAACCCAACCAACCAAGCAACCAACCAATCAACCCACCAACCAACCAGCCAACCAACCAATCAAACCACCCACCCACCAACCAACCAAGCAAACCACCCCCCACCCACCCACCAACCAACCAAGCAACCAAGCAACCCACCCACCAACCAAGCAACCCACCCACCAACCAACCAACCAACCAAGCAACCCACCCACCCCCCAACCAACCAACCAACCCACCCACCAACCAACCAACCAACCAGTAGATGGAAATACTAATTAAACAAATCGACAAATACGTACGCTGTTTATTCATTTTCTTATCGTTTCTTTGTGTATTTGTGTTTTCTTAGTCACTTTCTGGTAATATCACCCGCTTCCCCCTCCATAAAAGACAACGCAACAACGGCAACGACCCCTCCTTCCATCGTTTTCTTTAAAATAATATTGCTGCGGGCGAGTCCCGCAGGACGCACACAGGAAGCCCAACATTATACATTTCTATACACAGGGAACCCAATATTACGTCAATTGTTCAATATTATGCACTGACGGATCTCAGCCGATCACCCGAAGGCGTTTGTCCACGTGGTAGCTAGGGGTGATCGGCGGTCGATTTTGAAAACGACCCCTAAAAGGTACGGCCATATATGGCGAAAACGTGATTGTGCTGATATCGTTTAATCAGTGACTGGACAACATATTTCTTCTGTAATTCTTTCATGTTTGTTCAATAAAGAAAATAAATAACAATTGACCCTAATAGGTACGGAATGATGTTACGTAACTGACTTTTGAGTCGGAACCCCTAAAAGGTACACAGGAAATATTTTCAACCCTAAAAGCACCGCCGATCACCCCTACCACTTGGACAAAGGGAATTCCTTCCCGGAGGCGAGCGACTGTTCTTTATTTTTCAAGCGTACTTTTGAGAAAACTAATAATTTGTGGTTTTAGATTTTTGTCATTTTGCAAGCGTTTTTGTTGATCTGTTTGAACTAAAAGTACTCGGCTAGTTTTACAGCTACGACTCTGAAATGAAGATAGTGTACTTGTAAAGAATTGCGGATAGCCACCTTCAAAGATGGTTAAAGGGGGACGAGTATGTAAATCGTTCAAAATTTGATTTAGCTGAAACTTCACCGAAATAATCTCAAAGACCCATACAACAATGATTTTATCACTGGTGATTCTTTTTCTCGAAAATTCCAATGGGAAGGAAATGTATTACTTCCCATTGGAATTTTCGAGAGAAAAATCACCAGTAATTGTATGGGTCTTTGAGATTATTTCAGTGAAGTTTCGGCTAAATCAAATTTTGAACGAATTACGGTATGTTTTTAGACCTGTCTTGCCAAGCAACTTGCAGTCGATAGATTTTCCTTAAACCTGGCAGACAAAATTATGACAATCAAATTTACCATGAATCTGAAGTTTCATAGAAATCGTACGATTTTTGAGCGAACAGGAGGACAATATTATGAAAAAGCAATGTTAGAAAATCGGCCCGTAACGGCAAACGCGACTCAAAAATAAAATTTAGAATACACCCTTAAAAGCGTAAATGTTTGAGCTACTACATGTGCTAAATGCAAAAATATGCGGGTGTTTTTGACGCGATACGAGCGAGTTAAAAAAAACGCACCCGCAATTATGTTGGAGTCACCCTTTGGAGCTTTAAGAGAAATTCGTCCCACCAAAGAACCGTGGTCAAATTATACGCGTTTGACTCTAAAACACACTCTAGTAGTTGCATAACCGCCAAAAGGCTAGAATAATAAAGTCCAAGTATCGGTGTTGTCAAACATCTATTATAATCATTTCATCGGGCATTGTGGCGTATTTTGCGGCCTAAAATGGTGAAATCACTGCTCTAAGCCAATCAAAAATAAGATCAAAGGCACCATTTGGTGAACTCGTGGATTCCCGTATGTGAGTGACGAGGAACGCCTTGAAGAATACGTTAGGGCATGTTTGAACATGGAACCAGCACATGTCATATATATTTGTTATCTTTCGTGATCAATGTGCCGTATGTTTTACATTTCGTTCTTAGAGAGAAAACGTATTTGAACATTAAGTAAAATGTATTCAAGAAGTAAAGTTCAATGCTTGATTAACATCTGTGTTGTGTCTATTTTTCATCTAGACTTCGAAAAATAAAGTGTTTTAAATAAGGCGATCGAGTTGTTCACCATGTTTACACGGGTAATAGCTTTTACAAAGGAATACCAAACGAACGAAAATATACCAATAAATCGTATAATGACGCATAGAGTCGTTTTCGTATGAGTGGGAAGTAGTTACGGTACGGCTCGTGCCGTGCAGTGACCGTATCGCGCCATCATCGTGCGGTATCCAAGCATTGTGATTGGTTGAGAAATGATTTCGCGCGCTCTGATTGGTTGAATACAATGTGTTCGATTCCGTACCGTGACCGTAACTCCGTACCGTAGGTTTCCCACTCATACGAAAATGACTCTAATAAACTACTACTACTACTACATAGTTAGCTTAGTACATGCAGACGATAATTCGCTTCAGTGAAGGCGTCCAAAAACGGCTTTAAGTTTGTCCCACTAATAAACTGAACTCCAACATTTATCTTCTCTTTCTCCTTCGAAGACGACAAAGGAAACTGCCATGTGATTCAAGTCAGTGACACTGAGAAGACCATAGGTTAATATTCCATCCTCGATCCTCCCTGAATGCTTTGTAAACTTGGCTTTCTTCCGACTCGGCACAATCGGCTATACGGTGTATAAATCCTTCACTCGATGTGTTGGAGCATATAGTAGTTTTTTATACTCTATCAGAGCACTGAGTATTTGTCGCTTGCAAACTGGTTTGATTAGAGTATACTCGCAATCCACGAGTTAAAAACAGCCCAGCCAGCCAATCAGAACGGCAAACCATTCAACTGTTCGCGCCGTTATTTCTTGGTTGGCAGCACTTTGACTCGAGAGTCGGCTATTGTTTTTGTGTTTTATGACGACAAAATGACTGAAGAACCTAACGAAGAAGCAAATTCACAGTCTTCTCAGCTAGATGAAGAGGACTTACAGAAACTCGCAGAAGAATTCGTGCTCCAAAACACGAGGAAACAAACTTTGTGGAGAATGAAAAAGTTCAGTGACTGGTGCGCTGAGACGAATTGAAAGTAAGCCTTTTTAAAATACAGAATTGAGCAGCATTCTTCGCAGATTTTATGCAGAGTTTAAAACAAACCAGAAGAAGCTAGGATATCACAGCAAGTGCCTTGACCGGTATCAGAGCTGCAATAGACCGTAGTAGCTCCATTCCCGGCGGCGAAGTGAATGTAAGTTTGTCTTCGTCGAGCGAAACCCGCTCAGTTCATGCAAATTAAACTTCCAGTTCAGTGATTGCACAATTAATATTAGCGCTTCTAAATGACTATTTCTTTGCTGTTGATGGAATTATGTTATTTTTCCTTTCAAGAAAAACTTTGGTACAAAGATTGTTTTGAGAAATGTTGCAGTTTTCTCCAAAGTTTTACATAATTAAGTTATGTAAACATTTTCAACTGAAATAAATGTCGACACGACGCCGGCTGTGTTCAAAATGTCGCTTACTGTCTTTAATTCCTTTTCTAAATGCCCGATAGGCAAAAACATATTTACGCCCGCGACATCAACTCTATTGTTATATTATTGCACCCATCAAGAGATGATTTCTTCTATAAAATCAACGATGAACTTACACTACCAAAACCTCCAACCCGCCATGTCTCTAACGAAAAGTGTGAAAAAGTGCTACCAGAGTGCATTGCGATCGGAGTCTGAGATGACGAAAGCCCTCTGGACAATATATGACTTATTAATTACCTCTACCAGTGTTTGACCTGACGGAATGCTACTGTGTCACCTTGGTTCAAAGATCACTTGAACCAAAATGAGCCCCGGGGGCTTTTAGAGAACTTACGATAAAGAACCACATTTCGAAGAGATAACGAAAGCCCTCAGGACAATATATGACGTATTAATTACCTCTACCAGCGTTTGACGTGACGGAATGTTACTGTCACTTGGTTCAAAGATCATTTGGACAAAATGAGCCCCGGGGGCTTTTAGAGAACTTACGATAAAGAACAACATTTCTAAGAGATGACAAAAGCCCTCTGGACAATATATGACTTATTAATTACCTCTACCAGTATTTGACCTGACGGAATGTTACTGTGTCACTTGGTTCAAAGATCACTTGGACAAAATGAGCCCCGGGGTCTTTTAGAGAACTTACGATAAATAACAACACTTCTAAGAGATGACGAAAGCCCTCAGGACAATATATGACTTATTAACTACCTCTACCAGCGTTTGACCTGACGGAATGTTACTGTCACTTCAGTTGGTTCAAACCAGGGCACAGTATTGTGTAGTCTCTAAATCAAGAAGGATCATTCTTCAGCCGACAGCCGAACACAATGCGTTGCATGGCACTGCTCGTATTCCTTAGCATTTGCGTTGTGGTTTCCTACAGACAAGTCCACGGGTTAGAGGATATTTTAAATATCATGGTATCGAGCATCCACCTCGGCATCCCCGCGAGTATACCGCCAGAGTGGAAGAAACATTTATCGATCATCCAATATACGGATGAGCTCACACACTACAGCAAGAAGCGCACAGACGTGTATTCGTGTTCAAAATATATCTTAGCCGCCGAACCAGTACGAGGTATTTACTGCTAGAGTATAGGGGCGTAGGCAGGGGGAGGTCCCAGGGTGCCTGAGACCCCCTCTTCCTCTGGGTAAAAAATTATATGTTTGAGGAGGGCGGCGGGGGGACCGGGGAAGGGTTTGGCGGTGAACGACATGTGACCCCTCCAATGGAAAATCCTTTTTTTTTCTTTTTTTTTTTTTTTTTTTTACAATATTTCTTTATTATTTGAAGATATCACTATTTCTTTACAATTTCTTGGTAAATGTAATAGCTATATATGTATATGAATAAGTTATACAGTATTCTAGCAATTTTTAAAGAATAATATAAATTGATTTGAAACGTTCTTTTAACTAATCTTACAAAGATTTCTAGAAAAGGGTATATGTTATTTAAACGACAGTGAAAAATAGTTTTTCGAGTGGGGACTAGGCCCGAACCTTTTGACGAGATTCTAAAGTTTATTATTTCTACGTACATTGTTACGTACAAACATTGTACTACGTACAATAAAAAAACCGCGCGCTTTTTCAAACCAATTTATTTAATAATAATAATAATAATAATAATAATAATAATAATAATAATAATATAATAATAATAATAATAATAATAATAATAATAATAATAATAATAGTAATCCCAATAATATAATAATAATAATAATAATAATAATAATAATAATAATAATAATAATAATAATAATATTA
>JAUJYZ010001040.1:265000-297500 GCA_033675265.1 Actinostola sp. cb2023
CAATGAAACAGCCGCCATGTTGGGTGATCTAACAAGAGAAACTAATGAGGAATGTTTGGGAATGCGTCACGTGCAACCATGTTGGTGGTACAAACAAGAGAAGCTAACGAGGAATGCTTTGTTATTGTCATCCAACATGGCGGCCATGACGTCACGTGCAACCCAAGAATACCATCACCGCATGGGAGGAACCATACCTTAAGTACTTCCCACTCATGTGAAAACGACTCTAAAGCCTGGTCCTCACTAGCGACATAAGCACAAGCACAAGCAACATACGCAGACTCAGTAATGCATTGCTCACTGGATAAGGACAACATGGTTCTTTTTGATTGGTCGGTTTTAAGTTTACGTGATTGTTGTACCATTCGTTGGAAATTAATTAATTTATTTATGAAATTTCTGAATAAAGTATTTCGAGCCCCTCTCAAGAGAAAATGAAAAATATATGGAATATAATAATAATATATAATATATCTAGTATTCTCTCGGGTACAAGAAAATACAATGCACTTATAATTACTCAGTGACTGCACTTTCCCTTGGGATAGGTGACGCTCATGGTCTCTTGGTGACGTCTATTGAGGGGAATAATTACTGAAGTGAGCCGCGATCATTTCAGCGGTAATCCATGTCTTTTTACAATTCACCCTCAAGTTTCTTCTCCATAAAAATAAAAACAATTAAAAAATATTTCAGAAAATGAATGTACACAGCATTCTCTTTGTTTTTATCGAAAGATAAATTTAGGCTACAGTTGTCCTTTACAGATTTTGAAAGTTCGGTTCGCATTTGTTGAAGATTTTGATGGCCCCTATACGTCACTCATAAAACGTCCCTCATTATTGCAAGCTTGTTCTCCAGCTCTGTTCCTCATGGTTAACGTTAAAGGGGGACTAGTACATTAATCGTTCAAAGTTTGATTTAGCCGAAACTTCACTGAAATATTCTCAAAGATCCATACAATCACTGGTTAATTTTTTTCTCAAAAATTCCAATGGAAAGTAATACATTTTTATGAATCTTTAGAGGTGCCAGTGACGTCACTGACTCAACCCAAACAATCATCACGGCTTCGCTCCATACATTTCTTCATGTTTAATGTCTTGAACTATTTTATTTCTATGAAGCTAAACGTTTGTGTGAAGGAGTTTTCTTACCTTGTTTGTGCTTAGGATTGATTGTTTGACTAGTTTTCTTCAGTGCAGAGCTGTTATCTGAACAAACCGTTCAGATATCTTGATCACAAAATGCAAAGAAATGTATGGAGCTGAGTTTGGGTTGAGTCAGTGACGTCACTGGCACCTCTTAAAGATTCATAGAAATGTTGCGTGACGGAACTAAGAACGGCTGCAAAGGAGGCTAGTGATTGTATGGGTCTTTGAGATTATCTAAGTGAAGTTTCAGCTAAATCAAATTTTGAACGATTTACGTACTCGTCCGTCCCCCTTTAAATATTACAATAACGTTACATGGTGTCAGAAGTGGGATCCGAACCTACGCCTCCATAGTTCCATAAGAACTTATATTATTTAGGTAGATTTTATACCGTGTGTTCTCAGGCTATTTCTGGTTATAACAAGTGGTGTCTGCTGGTGTCTTGCAATAATGGCACTGGTTTTTGACCTTTTGGACCAATCACAGCCAACCTAACGTACGTCATAATTCGGTCAACATGGTTCTTTTTGATTGGTCGGTTTTAAGTTTAGGTGATTGTTGTACCATTCGTTGGAAAATAACTTATTTATGAAATTTCTGAATAAAGTATTTCGAGCCACTCTAAAGAGAAATTGGAAAATATATTGAATGTAATAATAATAATATAATTGTCCTGTACTTTCCTGATGGCATAGTAAAACGCACACCCCGGGGAATTACGGTATATACGACGTCGGAGTTCTTCTAAGAGATGCCGAAAGCCCTCAGGACAATATATGGTTTATTAATTACCTCTACCAGCGTTTGACCTGACGGAATGTTACTGTGTCACTTGGTTCAAAGATCACTTGGACCAAAATTAGCCCCGGGTGCTTTTAGAGAACTTACGATAAATAACAACATTTCTAAGAGATGACGAAAGCCCTCTGGACAATATATGACTTATTAATTACCTCTACCAGCGTTTGACCTGACGGAATGTTACTGTGTCACTTGGTTCAAAGATCACTTGGACAAAATGAGCCCCGGCGGCTTTTAGAGAACTTACGATAAAGAACAACATTTCTAAGAGATGACGAAAGCCCTCAGGACAATATATGACTTATTAATTACCTCTACCAGCGTTTGACCTGACGGAATGTTACTGTCACTTCAGTTGGTTCAAACCAGGGCACAGTATTGTCTTGTCTCTTAATCAAGAAGGATCATTCTTCAGCCGAACACAATGCGTTGCATAGCACTGCTCGGGTTCCTTAGCATTTCCCTTGTGGTTTTCTTCACACAAGTCAACGGGTTTGAGTCGATTACTACATATGTGTCGATTCCCGATCCGCGAACTCAAGAATTTGCTCTCAGGCAGTATACGAGAGAGTTCTTTCGCCACAGACCGAATCACACAGACGTGTATTCATGTTCAAAACATGTCGTAGGCGTTGAACCATTTTCAGGTATTTACTGCTAGAGTATAGTGGCGTTGGCAGGGGGAGGTCCCAGGGTGCCTGAGACCCCTCTTCCACTGGGCCTACTCTTTAAATTTATATGTTTGAGGAGGGCCGCGGGGGGAACCGGGGAGCAATTCTACTGCGCATATATTATATAGCGTGACGTATTGCGTGATCTATTACGTGAAATAATAATTTGGTTCAATAATAATTTGGTTCACTGTGATACACTGAAACTATGGATTTTGGATTAAAAAAGAACAAGAATGGTGAAGAAAATGGCAAGAAAGTGGAGGATTATGTTGTGTTTTTGAATAAAATTTTAGTTGAAGAGCGCGCGCTAACTTACGCCATCGAGCTCGCGCACATTGGTGACCATTGGAAATCGTTAAATATTTCAAGTGTAACTGAAGTTTTTCCAAAATAAATCGAAAACGAGCATGGTGACCCCCATTTTTTATTTGAGAGTTTTAATAAAATCGGTGCTGCGTATTATATATCAAAATGTGAAGGAAAGTTTATTTGCTAAATATTGAAATATTTTGATGAGAAGAGCAAGATCAAAGCCATACTGGAATATCCACGACCCCAAGACAAATGAGATATTCTACGCCTACTAGGAATGGTGAACTTCATATCCAAGTCACACCACATGTTTCTGATGTTACAGCTTCACTTAGAGAGATCACCAGAAAAGAAGACGTCGAATTTCACTGGATTGAAAGACACGAGAAATTCGAGGATCTAAAGAACCAGCGGTCCAGTAGAGGACTCTGCAATACTACGATGTAAAGAAACCCGTCACCATGCAAGTTGACGCATCACAAAAGGGACTGGGAGCTGTGTTGTACCAAGACAAGGGTCCAGTAGCTTATGCATCTAAAGCTATGAATGAGACGCAACAAAACTACGCTCAAATTGAGAAAGAACTGCTTGCGATTGTGTTTGGTTGCAAGCGATTCCACCAGTATATCTATGGTAAACGTGTTGTAATTGAAACAGACCACAAGCCACTAGAAGCCATCTTTAACGAACCATTATCACAAGCGCCCTCAAGACTACAAAGGATGTTGTTACAACTCCAAGGTTATGACATTGACTTAATGTACAAGAAAGGAACTGAAATGTACATTGCTGATGCACTATCTAGAGCGTTTCCACCAGAGATTGTGATAGACGACTTCGAGAGAGAGATTAGGTGGCTGGACTGGGTTTTTAGGTGGCGTTACCTTCCATGTTTGAACGGAAAATACGTTGCTGTTGACAAACTAATTTATAATCAATTTTTATACCAAGTCTAGAGATAGATTAAAGTTTGCCATGATATATGTTTCATCACGATCGGAGTTATTCTTGCGCCAAAATGACGTTATTACGCTTTTTGAATAAACTTGATTTTCAGAGAGAGTAGAGGTTTGTTTAAAAAATTGTCTTCAAGACATAAAGTTCACATGGTGGTCTTCAAGTTTACGAAGTTTCGATGATTTCTATGGAAGCGTTTGCAAATAGATCGAATCGGAACTTTTTGGTAGCGAATTTGTAAACAATCCGAAACAATTGTGTCGAGTGCCCGAAAACTTCGCTGTATGGACATTAAGTAAACTTCTTTTGAGTTCAATTGTTCTGCAACCTTTTCGAGATTCCTTTTAGGAAACGGAAAGAAATCGCTTCTTTGGATTTCGAAAAATATGAGTTCCAGTAAAGATATGCAATTTGTCTTTTGTCAAAGATTTCACTTGTCTTTACTGAAAGGGGTAAAACTGAAAAATCTCGTGATTAATTTATCTCCAACTACCAAGCCGATTAGTTTAGATAGCACATTCATTAACCCTGAAGTTTCAAGTTCATTGAAACACTTTAACACGGTCAAATAATATTTTCAAAGACTTTTGCATGCCCTTTTCTAGAGTATGACAACCGCATCTTATCTGTGTTATGTTTTCTTTATCATGCATCTCTATTGTACAGAATACTTGCTAAAGTTGTGCATGATTCCAACACACCATGCATTACATGCAGTGCCTGATTGCCTTCCGAGTCCCTTCCCGAGTATGATAATAAATATGAAATATGATAATATCTCGGATGTGGGCATTGTCACACAATTGTATTATTATATTATTATATTATCATACTCGGACGGAACTCGGAACTTTCTTCATTCGTCACGGAATACCAGACGAAGTTGTATCAGACAACGGACCTCAGTATTCTGCACAAGAATTCAAAGAATTTGCTCAGGACTATGGGTTTACACACACTTCCACCAGCCCAAGATACCCTCAGTCAGGAGTTCTGCACGAGAGAACAGTACAAACAGTAAAGCGAATACTGGAGAAAGCGAGAGAAAGCGGTGAAGACTTCTACCTAGTTCTGTTGGATTACAGAAATACGCCAATCAATGGAGTAAGCCCAGCTATAGACTTTCTAAAAGTCCTCAGCCCTTTTTTTTTTTACTGGCGGGACTGAGGACTTTTCATCTCTGCTTCGCGCCATTTTTACCGACGGGTTTTTCAGTCGGTGAATACATTATATCAAACAGCCAATCAGAACGCCTTGGTGAAGAGATGTCAATCAAGTATGTAAATAGCTTAGAACAGAATAAAAAGAATGAAAAGCCGCCCTATATAATTATTCATATTTTGATTTGTCTCCGCCCCCAAAAGTGATTACGTCAAAATTGTCGACATTTTTGGCGCGAAACGGAAATCGAATCCCTGCAAGGGAAACAAGTCGCCCACTCGCGACTCCGTCGCTCGTAAATTCTCGCGCTTCGCGCTCGCCAAGTTCTCTTTCTATGGGCAGGGAGAAAAAGAGAGTGGACGACTTGTAGCAAGTCTAGCCCAGCTCAAGCACTGATGAACCGCACCCTCAGGTCTACGCTTCCAGTTACACCACAGAGACTAACACCATCACTGTTTGACCACACCGAGTTTATCACGCGACGACAGGTAGAACAAAAGAGACAGAAAGAATATTACGACAGGAGTGCACAACCACAGCTACCGCCTCTACAAGAGGAAGAAGAAGTAAGAATGAAGAAAACCCCTGAAAGTCCATGGAAGCCTGCTACGGTAATATCAAAGTATCAAACACCGAGATCATATATAGTACAGGCTGAGAATGGCACCTCCTACAGAAGGAATCGTCGACATTTACTGAAGCTCAAAAGAAACATCACCGAAAAACCAACAGAAGAGTACATGGATGAAACACCAAGGCCAGTCACGATAGAAGCAACACCAGAACAGGAAATGCCCAACACAGAGATTCAAGATCTACCGGAAAATACTAAAATACTATAATCAGCAGCTTTGGGAGGATCATAAAACCCAACCCAACACTTGGGGGATTTCTTGATATGTCGTGTCCAGTTACTTATTAACGGTTGGGGTCATATAACATTACGTCACATTGATATATAAATCTATGACAATCATTGACTCATTTCATTCACATTTATTGCCATATATAGCTATGTAACCTGTTCACGTTTTGTTCACATTTAGGATGATTCACATCTAGGAAAAGGGGGATGTAATATGTGACGTAATGTTATATGACCCCAACCGTTAATAAGTAACTGGACACGACATATCAAGAAATCCCCCATTAAAGTGTGCTGTTGCTCGGCCAGCTTTCCTATGTCCATATTTGGGCATTGTACTTACCATATTTGGAAACCCTGTAAATATTTTTCGCTTAAAAGTACGATTTTTATCGAAAATTCCATCCAAACTTACAGCAAATCGTTGATAATGGACGATCTGAAATGGATGATCTGAGATCAAGACGAATTATGGGAAACTGATCGAGGGTCTTTCGTTAGCAACATGCGAAATTCATTCATTCGTCCTCAAGCTTGGAATCACGCTTGGTGTTCGAACGAGTCTGGCGGAGGTTAATGTGAATTTTCAGAATTTTCAAAAGTTTCAGATCATCCATTTCAGATCGTCCATTATCAACGTTTATTGGAATAGGTGTATATAACATACATAACATTCCTCATGAATTATTTTCATAATGAGTTGAATAATATTGCTAATTCTTTGCAATGAACTATTTTTCAGCTTCCTTGGACCTGACACTGCCAAGGCTCAAAAACTTCACGATTTTCCATGTATATCCGAAAATTACTGATTCCCTTGGCGAGAAATTAGTGGCTGCAAAGTTCCGCATTTTCAAAATGAAAACATCACCATGCAAGACATTCAGGTATACACTTAAACTGGGCGAATACCTCCGTCACCAACAGCCGAATTATTCGGAAACTATTAAGAGACCCGGGATCTCCGATGAAGGCTGGCTAGAGTTCAACATCACACAAGCAGCGAAAAAATGGCTGGAGAACCCTAAAAGCAACTTAATGCTGAAGTTACTCGTTGAAATTAAATACCAAAATTCATCGCACCCTGTTCAAACTCCTGACGACTTTGGTTTTGATGTAAGTGGTGGTCCCATACATCAACGTCCCTTTGTTTTAGCAGCGTATGGGCGTGACAAAGACGTTCATTGTTCCTCTCATAAAATTTGGAAGCCCTCGAAACCCACCAACCAATCAACCAACCAACCAATCAACCCACCAACCAACTAACTAACTAACCAACCAACCAACCTACCAACCAGCCAACCAACCAACCAATCAACCCACCAACCAACTAACTAACCAACCAACCAACCAACCAACCAATCAACCCACCAACCAATCAACCCACCAACCAACCAGCCAACCAACCAACCAGCCAACCAACCAACCAACCAACTAACCAACCAGCCATCCAATCAGCCAACCAGCCAACCAACCAACCAACCAACCAACCAACCAACCAACCAACCAACCAACCAACCAACCAACCAACCAACCAACCAACCAACCAACCAACCAACCAACCAACCAACCCAACCAACCAACCAACCAACCAACCAACCAACCAACCAACCAACCAACCAACCAACCAACCAACCAACCAACCAACCAACCAACCAACCAACCAACCAACCAACCAACCAACCAACCAACCAACCAACCAACCAACCAACCAACCAACCAACCAACCAACCAACCAACCAACCAACCAACCAACCAACCAACCAACCAACCAACCAACCAACCAACCAACCAACCAACCAACCAACCAAACAACCAACCAACCATCCAACCAACCAATCAACCCACTGGATATGAAGACTTTCAAAGTACCTCAGCAATTAATAACCTATTGACTATTAACTAATGTAATCGCATAGTTTGACTTAAATAATAATTAAACAAATCCACATAGAAGTTGTTAATGCATCGTTTTTATCGTTTCTTTATGCATGGAAAGGAAAATATCGTTAATATAACTACTGTAGCTACTCCAGTAGTGCATGTGGACGGGGTAAAAAACTACGGCACGGAGTTACGGTCACGGTACGGAATCGAAGTCATTGTATTCAACCAATGACAGCGCGAAAAATCATCGCTCAACCAATCAGAATGCTTGGATACTGCACGATCATGGCGCAATTCTTGGGTGGCCACCACATGACTCAAAATCCCTTGAGATACACCTATTTCAATAAACGAGGAATTTCTGAATAAAGTATTTCGAGTCCCTCTCAAGAGAAAATGGAAAATATATGGAATGTAATAATAACAATATACATTATTAAAGGATTGGTGTTTGTCTCTGACTTCTGTTTTTCATATAGACGTTTCGGCCATTAATCAATGGCCTTCATCAGTATTAATCGGAAACGTTGCGATCTTTGAAATACTTAACGTTTGCGGCGCGCGCTTGATGTCCTTGCGCGCGCTTATTTCTTAGTCCCATGATGGTCTTGTAGACTTCAGAAATTTGAATGCAATCATTCCCTGCGTTGGCATCTTGGCCCGTGAACCACGCTTCAAGGAAAAGCCTCTGGTGGTAGTTTTTTTCTCTGTCCACAATTGTAATGTTTTTAAAGTCAAAAGAATGTCCTGTTTCGTTGCTGTGCTGTGCTATCTTTGAGTTAAGATAGCACAGCACAGCAACGAAACAGGACATTCTTTTGACTTTAAAAACATTACAATTGTGGACAGAGAAAAAAACTACCACCAGAGGCTTTTCCTTGAAGCGTGGTTCACGGGCCAAGATGCCAACGCAGGGAATGATTGCATTCAAATTTCTGAAGTCTACAAGACCATCATGGGACTAAGAAATAAGCGCGCGCAAGGACATCAAGCGCGCGCCGCAAACGTTAAGTATTTCAAAGATCGCAACGTTTCCGATTAATACTGATGAAGGCCATTGATTAATGGCCGAAACGTCTATATGAAAAACAGAAGTCAGAGACAAACACCAATCCTTTAATAATGTATCGTAAACCTGACTGCAACTTCAAGATATATATCAATAACAATATAATTGTCCTGTACTTTCCTGATGGCATAGAAAAACGTACGCCACGGGGGATTACGGTATATACGACACCGGAGTATTTCTAAGAGATGACGAAAGCCGTCAGGACAATATAGCTAATTACATAATCGTTGTCGGGTTGAAAATCATGAAAGCTATGACCAAAAGGAATTCTGGGAAATTAAAACTCTCAAACAACACCGTCAAATGATTGACCTTTTTATCCAACTTGTAGGATCTTAGTTAAATAGCTCATATACCTTCAAAACTACGAGAACATTGAATATATCTGTATGTAATGCGGCTCATGAACTGATTTCCCATCCATCCTTGCGGTCTCAGCTTCTATGATTTATGATTTTGAACCTGACAACGATTATGCAATTAGCTATATATGACTTATATATTACCTCTACCAGCGTTTGACCTGACGGAATGTTACTGTGTCACTTGGTTCAAAGATCACTTGAACAAAATGAGCCCCGGGGGCTTTTAGAGAACTTACGGTAAAGAACAACATTTCTAAGAGATGACGAAAGCCCTCTGGACAATATATGACTTATTAAATAACTAGGCTACCTAACAGCAGTGAATGCTGACGGTGAATGCATTGTTAGTGTAGTTGTGGATAAGAGTTGGTGAGAGCTAGGGAGATACTGTAGTTGTTATGAAATGCTTTGTTTTATGTAAGCGGTGACAAGTATGCAAATTATTAGGCGAATCTACCTTTCTTTGTTTTGAATAGTATTACTGTATTTGAAAAACTGGATAGCTTATGAATAACTAATGTTTACTTATAATTGAGATTTCAATGCGAATTCACACTTGAAACTGACACACGGTCAGCAATCTCAAATACCGTTCCGGCCTCAACTACACAATTCCCACGAAAAGCACAAGATACGGTATCTGATGGTCTTACCACAGGCAGCCCAACCACTGCTTTTGAGGCTACTAAATAATTGAAAAAACGATATTTGCGTCTTTTTTTGATGGGTTTCCTGTGGTAAAGCGAGCGCGCGCGCAATACATATGTTGGGTTCCCTGTGCTGAGTAATGTCCTATGTTGGGCTTCCTGTGTGCCTCCTGCGGGATGCGCCCGCAGCAAATGTGTATATTTATACAAGGTATGAAACTCCAGTCACGTGATGGCCTGATGTGCGCCGCGTTTTGTTGGTGCACTTTTCCGGGAACCGAAGAGCCGAAGAGTCGTCGTAGGCTACAGGCCCGTGGGGGGTACCCAGGGTGAAGTCGCTGAAGTTTTGAAAAATGGCGGAGAAGTTGATGAAGCAAAACATGATTTTTTCGGTGTAAGCGTTTGGATTCTTTTCCTTATCCATGGTAAGTTTAGAAGTTCACAATTCATGTCAACTTTAAGTAGCTTTAGATGAAATTTGACGGTTTTAAAGTAGTCCTTTTTCATTTTGAATGGTGGAGAATTGTATGTTGTGCTCGACACACGACAGTTTTGTAATGGGCTCCTGGCTGAACTAAATATATTTTCTGAATTATTTTCTTGAGGTTTTAGTAGTTTTTGCTCTAACTGTTCTCTAATAAGACATGAAAGGACTTGCCTATACTATGGCAGAAGGGCTGCTTCAGTTTTTTTTTTCATAAATTAAGCTTATGACCGAGCTATTTCACTTGTACATGTGTACAGTTGTCATTGAAATATTAAAGACTTCCACACTGTACACTTCAATCAAGTTCAACAAAGAACCTAGTACTTTATCTGTTTAAACATTATGACTCTCTCATCTATGTTATTTTGTGCTTTCTTACAGTACTTCTTACAACACAAGCCGGAACGCCAACACAGTATAAACCTTCTGAAGGCAAAAATATAGCCGACGAACATCGAAGGAGTCATGATGAATGGCGATGGACTCGTGAAGCAGCCGTGAACTAAAATATTAACAGTTGTTCATTATTGTCATTGAAATAGCACAACACATTTAGCAAATACTATCATATGAGAGAAATACAGAGTAATTTTAAATACAGTTCACGGAAGAACGTAAGTAAGCTTTTAATATCGCACTCCGATGTTTGTTATTCATTCACAACTTCGTCGATTGTGGTGACAGGCATAAAATTTATTAATTTTGTATTTTTATATACAAAACAATATCCATAGTAATACTGATCAATATAGTGAATGAATTGTACAGAAAGAACGGCAAAACAGTGTGTAAAAAGCTAGTAAACTTATTTTAACTGATTGTTGAAATAAATACGTTTGTTTGTCATTTTGTTTATAAGCACTGATAGCAAAAATGTGTTTTACAATAACTTACAAATTTCTCGCGCGCTGATTGGTTAATTTTCATCATCAATAAGAGGACAGACAGATAAAAACAAAATGGCGCGTACAAAGCTGAAGATCGATGGAGAAAAATGTCATCAATGGACGATTTTCCTTCGTTCCAAGTTGAATTTCTTGAGGAAATTTGAGATGAAAAACTATGCTTGTCGATCTCTGGAGGAAGTTGAGTCCGAACAGAAAGTAAATGATAGCGTTCGCTTTGCGACACTAAATGACTACGAACTGCACGAAATAGTCAAGAAATTCGTAAGATCGAGAAATACAAGATGGTGTGTAAACATGTTTGAATAATTTTTGTTATTGTAAAAAAAAATTTGACATCACTTTTTTATGCGTCTGTCCTCTTATTGACGATAAATTTCGTCATAACATTGTCAAAGTAGTATGCGGATCCACTCGGCTGTCGCCTCGTGGATCCACACTACTTTGACAATGTTATGACGAAATTTATCGTCAATAAGAGGACAGACGCATAAAAAAGTGATGTCAAATATATATTGTGCAGTACTGACTAAATATGGAGACTATTCTGCATTTATAAAACACAATGCCTCAATTTTAAAGCATTTTAATCGATAAAAATCAAAACACAATACAAATACTATATAAAAGTCAAAACAGAAAACAAATAAAGTATATTGTAGATGTTTTGACTTATATTTAGTGAACATATAAATATTAAAACTTGCCAAAAAGAGCATAGTTCAGATTTGCCGAGCGCTTGTCGATGTCCTCTCGAAGGTAAAATCCGACTGCCTCACGGAAAAGTGCACCAACAAAACGCGGCGCACATCGGGCCACGACGCTCAAAATTTCAAAAATTAGTTTCTCAGCGTACGTTGAAGTTAGACGACTGACACTTACAAAGTGCTTCGAGAATAGGGTAAAGTTTAGTTATTCGAAGAAAAATTGAATTTTCACATCACATTGACAAAATTAGGGTCAAAAACGTATTTGTCACGTGATGGAGTTTCATACCTTGTTTCAATATACACATTTGCTGCGGGCGCATCCCGCAGGAGGCACACAGGAAGCCCAATATAGGACATTACTCAGCACAGGGAACCCAACATATGTATTGCGCGCGCGCTCGCTTTACCACAGGGAACCCATCAAAAAAAGACGCAAATATCGTTTTTTGAATAATATTTAGTAGCCTCAAAAGCAGTGGTTGGGCTTGTTCCATTGTGAACACCGTTCTTTGTTAACCGGTACACGACGGCACTACCAGATCTTGGGCACGACATTTACCGATCAGAAACGCGAAAACTTGAATAGGAAAACAACTCACTTCAACTTCCCTCAACTTCCAACGAAGCCGAATGTGTTTAGCTCACATGGGCTAGCGTATGTAGGAGTTGGCGCGAAAAGCATTGTGGTTATTGGAAACTGCATGCCGGGTAAAAATCGAGATTTTTTCTCCCTACATGAATGAATTAGAATTGCTTCCTTGCTCGCTCGCTTCAGGCTCGATCGCTGCATCAGCCATTACCTCTACCAGCGTTTGACCTGACGGAATGTTACTCTCACTTGGTTCAAAAATCACTTGGACAAAATGAGCCCCGAAGGCTTTTAGAGAACTTACGATATAGAACAACATTTCTAAGAGATGACGAAAGCCCTCTGGACAATATATGACGTATTAATTACCTCTACCAGCGTTTGACCTGACGGAATGTTACTGTGTCACTTCAGTTGGTTCAATCAAACAGTAAACTGAATATACCTTACATTTGAACACGTGTGGTATGTTATTTTAGTTAATCAAGAAGGATACTCCAGCCGAACACAATGCGTTGCATGGCACTGCTCACGTTCCTTTGCGTTTTTGTTGTGGTTTCCTTTAGAGAAATCAACGCTAACTATAGCGTTATATCTAAGCCAAGGGATGAATCTCCAATACGATATGACCACAATTCGTCTGCTTTTTAGTATTTGGAGCAGATCAGAAAGCAGAAAGAATCGGCTAACGTTAACACTTCCTCGTGTGAAGAATCTGAAGTCACCTCTTCCCCAAAACAAGGTATTTACTTTTAAGTACTTGAACACCCTTTTGAAATTGAAGAAGGGACCTTAATATTTTACAAGATTATTTGCTAGCTTCTTCTTTCTCATGATATTTCTTTGCACTGATCAAAAAAATAACCCTTCAAACCATGGAAATTCGTTGAAAAATCTTTGGAAATTCAATTTCCAATAAACGTCCAAAACCTTGATGTTCCTTTGGAAATGTCCAAAACCTTGAGGTTCCCTTGGAATTGTCCAAAACCTTGAGGTTCCTTTGGAAATGTCCAAAACCTTGAGGTTCCCTTGGAATTGTCCAAAACCTTGAGGTTCCTTTGGAATTGTCCAAAACCTTGAGGTTCCCTTGGAATTGTCCAAAACCTTGAGGTTCCCTTGGAATTGTCCAAAACCTTGAGGTTCCTTTGGAAATGTCCAAAACCTTGAGGTTCCCTTGGAATTGTCCAAAACCTTGAGGTTCCTTTGGAAATGTCCAAAACCTTGAGGTTCCTTTGGAAATGTCCAAAACCTTGAGGTTCCCTTGGAAATGTCCAAAACCTTGAGGTTCCCTTGGAAATGTCCAAAACCTTGAGGTTCCCTTGGAATTGTCCAAAACCTTGAGGTTCCCTTGGAAATGTCCAAAACCTTGAGGTTCCTTTGGAAATGTCCAAAACCTTGAGGTTCCTTTGGAAATGTCCAAAACCTTGAGGTTCCCTTGGAATTGTCCAAAACCTTGAGGTTCCTTTGGAAATGTCCAAAACCTTGAGGTTCCCTTGGAATTGTCCAAAACCTTGAGGTTCCTTTGGAAATGTCCAAAACCTTGAGGTTCCCTTGGAATTGTCCAAAACCTTGAGGTTCCCTTGGAAATGTCCAAAACCTTGAGGTTCCTTTGGAAATGTCCAAAACCTTGAGGTTCCCTTGGAATTGTCCAAAACCTTGAGGTTCCCTTGGAATTGTCCAAAACCTTGAGGTTCCCTTGGAATTGTCCAAAACCTTGAGGTTCCCTTGGAATTGTCCAAAACCTTGAGGTTCCCTTGGAATTGTCCAAAACCTTGAGGTTCCTTTGGAATTGTCCAAAACCTTGAGGTTCCTTTGGAAATGTCCAAAACCTTGAGGTTCCCTTGGAATTGTCCAAAACCTTGAGGTTCCTTTGGAAATGTCCAAAACCTTGAGGTTCCCTTGGAATTGTCCAAAACCTTGAGGTTCCTTTGGAAATGTCCAAAACCTTGAGGTTCCCTTGGAATTGTGCAAAACCTTGAGGTTCCCTTGGAATTGTCCAAAACCTTGAGGTTCCTTTGGAAATGTCCAAAACCTTGAGGTTCCCTTGGAATTGTCCAAAACCTTGAGGTTCCTTTGGAAATGTCCAAAACCTTGAGGTTCCTTGGAAATGTCCAAAACCTTGAGGTTCCTTTGGAAATGTCCAAAACCTTGAGGTTCCTTTGGAAATGTCCAAAACCTTGAGGTTCCCTTGGAAATGTCCAAAACCTTGAGGTTCCTTTGGAAATGTCCAAAACCTTGAGGTTCCCTTGGAAATGTCCAAAACCTTGAGGTTCCTTTGGAAATGTCCAAAACCTTGAGGTTCCCTTGGAAATGTCCAAAACCTTGAGGTTCCTTTGGAAATGTCCAAAACCTTGAGGTTCCCTTGGAAATGTCCAAAACCTTGAGGTTCCTTTGGAAATGTCCAAAACCTTGAGGTTCCTTTGGAAATGTCCAAAACCTTGAGGTTCCTTTGGAAATGTCCAAAACCTTGAGGTTCCCTTGGAAATGTCCAAAACCTTGAGGTTCCTTTGGAAATGTCCAAAACCTTGAGGTTCCTTTGGAAATGTCCAAAACCTTGAGGTTCCTTTGGAAATGTCCAAAACCTTGAGGTTCCTTTGGAAATGTCCAAAACCTTGAGGTTCCCTTGGAAATGTCCAAAACCTTGAGGTTCCTTTGGAAATGTCCAAAACCTTGAGGTTCCCTTGGAAATGTCCAAAACCTTGAGGTTCCTTTGGAAATGTCCAAAACCTTGAGGTTCCTTTGGAAATGTCCAAAACCTTGAGGTTCCTTTGGAAATGTCCAAAACCTTGAGGTTCCTTTGGAAATGTCCAAAACCTTGAGGTTCCCTTGGAAATGTCCAAAACCTTGAGGTTCCTTTGGAAATGTCCAAAACCTTGAGGTTCCTTTGGAAATGTCCAAAACCTTGAGGTTCCCTTGGAATTGTCCAAAACCTTGAGGTTCCTTTGGAAATGTCCAAAACCTTGAGGTTCCTTTGGATATATCTTTGATATATATCTTCTCACATATACATGTAGAAATCGACGTGTTGCTACAATGTTCAAACCATCTTCAGTGATTATTACATTTTGCAGTTTACATTTTCTTTAAAAAAATATATTTTTAAATGTAAAAAATAAGTATATGATTTAATTTTTGCAGTTAAGACCAGACTACCAAATATCGACTACCACGCCTACACAACGTTCCAGTACGACCTAAGAGAACCGTATCCTGTGAGGTTGACGGGAACTTAATTGCAGCAAAATTCCGCTTCTTCAAAAAGAGAACACCAGTGAACATGAATTTCCCGCCAATATTCAAGTACAGAGTTCGCCTGTCCGTTTACAAAATCCGCAAGACGACCCCATACTTTCATCTGTTGGCAACTCGTATGATGAGAACCACTGACGAAGGCTGGCAGGAGTTTAACATCACACAAGCAGTTAGAAAATGGTTTGCAACCCCTAAAAACCGCCAATTCAGTCTGGGGATATCGGTTCTCAATGCATCACATTATTTTCAAAACCGTGAAGAATTTGGTATTGATGGAATTGGTGGACCATCCAGTCAACATCCCTTTGTAGCTAGAGAATTTTTGAATACCAAAGGTGGACAGTGTTCCTCGCCTTTGAAGCGCCCGATTTCAGATTTTCTCAACTGGCATAAAGTTGCAGGCGCGGAGGGGCAAAGGTATAGTGACCCAATGAATAATAATACATCAGGATCCTGTCAACTTAAGCCTTTTCTTATGGATCTTACAAAGTTGCCACACAAGGTCATTCGCAACATGTGGGATATAATAAGACCAATTAGATTCACAGCTTATACTTGTCAGGGAAATTGCTTTGAAACCGAAAGCCAAAGATATATTTTCCAAATTACTTTGACTACCTCAAAAACGAAATCCATTAGCTTTCCTTTCTGTGTCCCTACCAGTTTCAAGCCGATGTATTGGTTAAATAAGATCAGCAATACTAACTTTGGGTTATATCGATGGAATTCACTTGTTAAGTCGTGTGGGTGCGAAATGAAAGAGATAAAATACGTATAAAATACTAACAAATTATCCATCCAACTGACAAGGCAAATCTTAACTTTGAGAAATCGAATTTCCAAGGTTTTTGTCCGTGATTTCCAATTATTTCGAGTAATTGATCCAACCTGCAAGACTTTTGTGTCAATGTCACAGGTTTACAGGACAGGGATAGTTCAGCCCGGGGGAACGAATATGACGGGGATGCTAGCTCGTCGTACCTATTAGGGTTTAACTTAGGGGTGAAGGGGTACAAATTATTTCATGCCACGCCCACCTGGAAGAGACTCGGGTATCTTCTTAATTTAGGGGTTATTTTCAAAATATCTGACAAGCATCCCCGTCACTTTCGTATGGGAGTACCCTCTCGGGGCAGTTTAATGGGAACTATATCCGATGCTTTGACGCTATTGTACGCACATTTTCATGTAGTCAAGGGCGAATCTTGTAAATAAATAAGATGCTTTGACACTATTGTACGCACGTTTTCATGTAGTCAAGGGCGAATCTTGTAAATAAATAAGATGCTTTGACGCTATTGTCGCACGTTTTCATGTAGTCAAGGGCGAATCTTGTAAATAAATAAGATGATAAATAAATATTTGTGTCCATACGATAAATTGCGAACAATTTTCCCAAACGGCATTAACCATATTTGTTATTATAGCACAGATACTACGCGCGCTCTTATTGGTCAATTAGCGGGCCGTAACTTCCCGTACGGACCTCACGCTCGGTGAATAAGAGGTATTCTATAAACCACATTTCGCATGACTGTGAAAACACAACAGCACACGGCACTGTCACGAATTGATAACACATTAAAGATTATTATTATCATTAACACATCACGGTTACTGCATGGCATGTTTTTCAGTCATACGTAATCTGCTTTATTGCTACGCACTGTACTTTCAAATTGAATTTAGTTTCGATAATGCTTCAGTGAAGTAAATCATTTTCAGCATTATTATTAGAGTGATTCCAATAGAGTGATTCCAATAAACCTGGGCACTACTAATTAGCTGTCAGTGTTTATCAGGTGCAAAGAAACAAAAGAAAACAAAAGAGTGAGTGTCTAATAGTGTGTATTGGTGTAGTTAGTAATGCCTAGGTTTATTGGAATCACTCTAACATACTTATTACAGTATGGACACTCGAACCGTGAACACTTAGTTTTTTTTCTAACACAAATATATAAATTATCGATTGAGCAAATTGATCAGAAAAATGATTTATTTTGATCACTAAGTGTATTTAAACTCAATGCTCCATTTGAGAGGCTGTGAGGCAATAGAAAGTTGGAAAAAAAAAGTTCGAAAAAAACTTGAAGTGTTCACGGTTCGAGTGTCCACACTGTAACACTATTTCTAAATCATAACTTGTAAAACTTGTATTACATGTAAGCAGGCTGAGATGTTCTTAATGTTTATTTTATCCATTTATGATTATTTTTCTTTCACTCAATATCTTTTCAATGGAGAGAGATTGGGCAAAAGCAATAAATAATTATGATTTAACGACGAACTAGACGCTCTTCTAGCGTGAAGTCGGGCTTCTAAATGAAATGTAGCCTATTTGAACTAAATATAGATATCTTATAGTGCGACTTTGAGAAAGTCTAGTCATTGATCTGCAGTTAGCGAAGACCCGGGCAAAGATTGAATCAAAAGATGGTTTCGTCAGATTCCTAGAGACAACTACGACAATATATGACTTATTAATAGCTGATGTTGAAGTTTAACTCCAATGACTCCGAACAACGGTTTTAAGTCGAGGCTATCGGGTCAGTACAAAAACTTGACCCGATAGCCTCGACTTAGAACCGTTGTTCAGAGTCATTGGAGTTAAACTTCAACATCAGCTATTACCTCTACCAGCGTTTGACCTGACGTGTGTCACTTGGTTCAAAGATCACTTGGACCAAAATGAGCCCCGGGGGCTTTTAGAGAACTTACGGTAAAGAACAACACTTCTAAGAGATGACGAAAGCCCTCAGGACAATATATGGTTTATTAATTACCTCTACCAGTATTTGACCTGACGGAATGTTACTGTGTCACTTGGTTCAAAGATCATTTGGACAAAATGAGCCCCAGGTGCTTTTAGAGAACTTACGATAAAGAACAACATTTCTAAGAGATGACGAAAGCCCTCTGGACAATATATGACTTATTAATTACCTCTACCAGCGTTTGACCTGACGGAATGTTACTGTCACTTCAGTTGGTTCAAACCAGGGCACAGTATTGTGTTGTCTCTTAATCAAGAAGGATCACACTTCAGCCGAACACAATGCGTTGCATGACACTGCTCGTATTCCTTAGCATTTGCGTTGTGGTTTTCTTCAGACAAGTCAACGGGATAGATGTGCTTATTTCCAAGTCGAGCGGCAATGCTTTACGCGACCAACAACCAAGCATCCCATCTCATTTGCAGTTTCTTGATCTGAAGTTAATAGAGATGAAGACGAAACAGTCGGACGCGTACTCGTGTGCCGCAAATGTCATATCCACTGCCCCAGAACAAGGTTGAATTGTGTTTTTTGTATTGAAACTCTAGAAGTTCATTGTGAATTTATTGGAATGAAAATTGAATTTCAAAACCATATGGAATTAATATTTTACAAATATCCAAAACCTTGGAGATTCTTTAGAAATATCCAAAACCTTGGAAATTCTTTAGAAATGTCCAAAATCTTGGAAATTCCTTGGAAATGTCCAGAGGCTTGAAATTCTTTAGAAATGTGTAAAACCTTGGAAATTCTTTGGAAATATCCAAATAAAACCTTGGAAATTTTGTAATTATTCATCAAACTATTTTTCAGATAACAAAGTCAACCTGGCAAACTTGCCCGATAAATACGTGGTATTCGAATACAATCCGAGATCAGAGCGAGCGTTTCTGAATTGCGAGAATGTAACGGCTGCAAAGTTTCGCATTTTCAAAAAGAGAACATCACCAGGCAAGAAATTCTCGACGAAGGTGAAGTACACAGTTCACGTGGACGAATACCGGTATGACAGCGTATTGAGTCATTTGAAAACTCGTACGATGGAAGTCTCCGATGAAGGCTGGCAAGAGTTCGACATCACAAAAGGAGTTCAAAGTTGGTTCCAGAAAAGTAAAAAGGTTTTAACTCTGGCGGTATACGTTGGCAGTAATGTGGCCGATCCATCACACCCCCTAGACAACCTTGAGGACTTTGGTTTTGTTGGAACTGGTGGGCCCTCCAGTCAACACCCCTTTGTTGTTACAGCAGTTGGGCGTAAAAACGATGCTCCGCTATGTTCCTCGCCTTTCAAGCCCGTTCCCCAATCAGATCCTCTCAACTCGAAAGTCCAGACACACGAGGAAGAACAACGGTATCACGACTCGAAGAAAAACACAACAAAGCCATGTAAACGCAGATCCTATGCACTGGATGTGAAGACCTTTATTCAAACCACCGTAACAAATAGCCTCTTAAGTAATGTAATCTCACCAACCAGATACCTTGCTTATTATTGTTGCCAAGGAAACTGTTCTGAGATCTACGACCAACGTAAGCGCTTTACGTATACATACAAGTTCATGGGGTCTCAAAATGCAGCGCCCGGAAAGTGTCCAAATTATTGTGGTCCGACCAGTTTGGAAAGTATGTATGTCATCGAGAGAGACCCCAGCACTAAGAACTTCGTACGGAAGACAGTGAATCAAATCAAATCGTGTGGATGCAAGAGTAATGTAATAGGTTGATTGTAAGAACGATATCTTGGAAGATATGAAAATACTGATTAAACAAATCGACAAATACGTGCGTTGTTTGTTATCATTTCTTTGTGTTATCTTAGTCACTTGCTGGTGAAATCACCCGCTTCCCCCTCCAAAAAAGGAAACGCAATGTTCAACGGCAACGACCCTTCCCCCCATCGTTTTCCTTAAAATATTAACATATGCAAATTGTTCAATATTATGCACTGACGGATCTCAGCCGATCGGCCGAAGGCGTTTGTCCACGTGGTAAAGGTGATCGGCGATCGGTTTTGAAAACGACCCCTAACAGGTATACACATAAATTAAAAGAGCTGTTGAAGCCATGTTCATTTCGACCCCTAAAAGGTACGACCATATATGGCGAAAAAGTGATTGTGCTGATATCGTTTAATCAATGACTGGACAGCATCTTTCTCTGTAATTCTTTCATGTTTGTTCAATAAAGAAAATAAATAACAATTGACCCTTATAGGTACGGAGTGATGTTACGTAGCTGACTTTTGAGTCGGAACCCCTAAAAGGTACACAGGAAATATTTTCAACCCTTCGAAGAGATGACGAAAACCCTCAGGACAATATATGACTTATAAATTACCTCTACCAGCGTTTGACCTGACGGAATGTTACTGTGTCACTTGGTTCAAAGATCACTTGGACAAAATGAGCCCCGGGGGCTTTTAGAGAACTTACGATAAAGAACAACATTTCTAAGAGATGACGAAAGCCCTCAGGACAATATATGACTTATTAATTACCTCTACCAGCGTTTGACCTGACGGAATGTTACTGTGTCACTTGGTTCAAAGATCACTTGGACCAAAATGAGCCCCGGAGGCTTTTAGAGAACTTACGGTAAAGAACAACATTTAATTTCGAAAAGATGACGAAAGCCCTCTGGACAATATATGGTTTATTAATTACCTCTACCAGCGTTTGACCTGACGGAATGTTACTGTCACTTCAGTTGGTTCAAACCAGGGCACAGTATTGTCTTGTCTCTTAATCAAGAAGGATCACACTTCAGCCGAACACAATGCGTTGCATGGCACTGCTCGTATTCCTTAGTATTTCCGTTGTGGTTTTCTTCACTCAAGTCAACGGGTTTGAGAATAGTGATATCTTGACGACGAGTCTTCGTTTGGATCAGCAAGCTATAAGTGGGAATTTATCTATCAACCAGTATATGCATGAGCTCTTTGTCAACAGCACGAGGCACACAGACGTGTATTCATGTGCAAAATATATCATAGGCGCTGAACCACGGTCAATAAAAGGTATTTACTGCTAGAGTATAGGGGCGTAGGAGGCCGGTCCCAGGGTGCCAGGGTCCCGTGGGAGGGCCGGTTTGGTGGTGAACAATATGTGACCCCTCCAATGGAAAATCCTGGCTTCGCCCCTGGTGGCCAACCGAGTGGGGGCTATTGCCGAACCTTTTACGAGATTCTAAAGTATATTATTTCTACGTACATTCCAATAAAAAAACCGCGCGCTTTTTCAAACCTTGGTCTGGGAACCGAATATAATTTCCAACCAATTTAATAATAATAATAATAGTAATAATAATAATACTGAATAATAATAATAATAATAATAATAATAATAATAATAATAATAATAATAATAATAATAATAATAATAATAATAATAATAATAATAATAATACTGAATAATAATAATAATAATAATAATAATAATAATAATAATAATAATAATAATAATAATACTGAATAATAATAATAATAACTTTATTTCTCAAAACAAATTACAAATAAGAGACGATAAAAAATAGATAATAATAATAATAATAGTAATAATAATAATAATAATAATAATAATAATAATAATAATAATAATACTGAATAATAATAATAATAACTTTATTTCTCAAAATAAATTACAAATAAGAGACGATAAAAAATAGATAATAATAATAATAATAATAATAATAATAATAATAATAATAATAATAATAATAATAATAATAATAATAATAATAATAATAATAATAATAATAATACTGAATAATAATAATAATAACTTTATTTCTCAAAACAAATTACAAATAAGAGACGATAAAAAATAGATAATAATAATAATAATAATAATAATAATAATAATAATAATAATAATAATAATAAAAATCCTTATAATAATAATAATAATAATAATAATAATAATAATAATAATAATAATAATAATAATAATAATAATAATAATAATAATAATAATAATAATAATAATAATAATAATAATAATAATAATAATAATAATAATAATAATAATAATAATAATAACAATAATAATAATAATAATGACTGGTTGGCTGAAAATTGATGAGCCACATTACATTCAAAAACGTTGTCCGCGTGATACTGTGTCCCAACAGGAGCAAATGTTCAATGATGCAGGACATAAGTTTGATATGATATCTCTTTCGAGATATTATGTTTTTTTTTTCCGGAGTTTTAGTCTTGACGGTTATCAAAATAGAGAAACGAAACCTATCGACCGGGTAAAGGTCTCGGCTTTCTAGAGAAGCTAAACTACGTAATGGCTACTTCAAAAAAGTAGGTTCTACTTAGAAGGTAATAATCATGGACTGTGTAGAATATGGTGGATGTACATGCTCTGGATCTTTGTATCTTTGCCTCCAAAGTTGTTGTGTACAAAATAAGGACACGATGCACTGTAAATCCATTATATTCGCAAAATCGAAAATTTTCAAAGCTTAAAATTTGAAACAAATATTACTTTAGAAATACGAAATATCTATAGAAAGCTAGAGAAAACTATAACCTGCTGCGCTTAGGTTGATTTGTAACCGAATTTCTTGCGTTTTAATATTTGAGCACATGTACACCACAGGAAGCCCAAAATTCGAAGACAGAATCATAACATATATGTCATGCTTTTTATAATACTCATTCTTTCCAAGAACCTTGTAACAGGAGTGGAACAAACTGCCCAGCCAAGTAGCTTTAAGCCAATTTCTATGATTTATTAATTAGTATATTTATTAGCTTATTACTAATTGATATTATTAAATTTATTAGAGTTATGGCACTAATAGAGTGTGCATGATTCCAATAAACTCTTTTCTTTTCTTTTGTTTCTTTGCATCTAATAAACACTGACAGCTAATTAGTAGTGCCCAGGTTTATTGGAATCACTCTAACCCGTGAAACAAAATATAATAATTAGTGATTAATAGTCAAATAAAAAAAAAAGAAATCAATGGAATTATAAGTGTCTAGTAATATCTACATTTGTACTTGGCTAATATCTGTTTCACGGGTTAAGTGCTATCACTCTATTAATTATATTCTATATGTATTATGTTATTAACATGATCTATAATATTCAGTATTTCAGATTTGAATTAAATGGTATAGAAGTTTTCTTTGCCAGTCTGGGAATTATTGGGTATTCCTATAGGAATTACTAACAATTTTCAGTTGATTTCAAAGCATATAGTTATCAAAACTTCCCAGAAATTTCAAGGTTTTCAGTTCAACTGGTTAATAGTCTTGTTCTTAGCATGTTGTATTAATTACTAAGAACAGCTACCATTTTCTGCATTGAACAACTGAGAATGAGATCATTGTATATTTGTATCAATTCTAAAATCAAGCCTGACTGATTCTGAAATATTGAGCTTTAAGTCTTGTTGTAAGACAGTTCTCATTTTCAGAATAAACAACTAAAAATACTGGTAGATCAATTCTATAAACAAAATGTAATTAGTGATTCTGAAATTTAGGGGGGGGGGGTGGCAAACCCTGAATAAAACGGGAGGGGGTGTACTCCCATATATTTGCTATATGGGTATGGGCCACTGGATAGGGTATAATCTGTCTTCAACAGGGTATGAATTTACAAGATGTCACTGTCTTATGATAGGGTCAGGGTTTACAGACCCTAGTGGTACACCCCCCTATCTAAACCCAGCCGATCAAGACCTCTCAGGTGGTTTAAGGCTTGGCTGAGAGACTAATTACTCATAAAATCACAATTTTTGAATTATTGAGTCAGGCATTTCACCTACCAAGCTGAAACTCGGCTAGTAGCTGTAGTTCGTTGAAACAGATAATATTATATGGTAACTACTGGACATGCCGTATCACGTGACAAACCACGTGGTCACAAATGTACGAAAGACTCAACAAAAAATGGGGTGTACAGAGACTTTTCTTAGAATAATAGATTGTGTATTAAATAAGGACAATTCAATAGGTCTTTCCAAAATAGCCTTTGCTCGTTGTCCATCATTGTTAGTTATGGAGATAATTGACAAAATAGGTCACGTGACCAAGCTGAAAATTATATATTTTCATTTTTCTCTTTACCGTTTAGCTGGGGACAACGAGCAAAGGCTAACTTAGGAAGACCTCTTCAAACATCATCAAATAACACCTATTTTATTATCCTAAGAAAAGTCTCTGTACTCCCCATTTTCAATTTTCTCTTTTTCTCATTTTAAGGTCACGTGACCTTTAGAAATTAACATAATTGCACTTAAAATATTACAAAACCTAAATGCCTCCTAAGGACCAAACACCATAATCATTCGTTATAAATGGAGAGAGATATTGTAAAAATGTGATTTTACATGTTGCTCTATAAAACCAAGCCTTAAACCACCTGAGCTGAGCACCCTCTGCAGCTCTTAAAAAAAAACACCTTTATTCGAGTACACTGAATACAATATTTATTCTTATTCTCGTTTTGATATAATCCAAATCTCTCTTTATATTATCATTGTGTTAATATATAATATATAATATAATAATATTAATATATATATTTAATTAATATATTAATATATTATATTTAATTTAATATATAATTAATAATATCTGAAACATAAGCTTAACCCTATTCTTGCCATCGTTTTTAGGGGGGGAGGGGGGTACCTCGCCATTGCCACGTCAATTTTGGGGGAAATATGTATACTTGATTAATTAAACATAGCACAACAACCAGTCAACAGATTGAAATAAAAATACCATCATTTTATAGCTTAATATATATCTTTATATTTACTGTCAGAAACCGGTCATTTAATAGCAATAAAACTAACTAAATTAACTAAATTGGTATTGAAACCAAGCCGGCACATTCTACTTCATGAGTGACATACATAAATAACTAATGTAAAAGTACTTAGCAAATGAAGAGAACACAGTTTCACCACGAAATCCAAGGAAATACATATGACGGTCTCCAATCATCGTGTCCTTATTTTGTACACAACAACTTTGGAGGCAAAGATACAAAGATTCAGAGCATGTACATCCACCATATTCCACACAGTCCATGGTTATTACCTTCTAAGCAGAACCTCCTTTTTTGAAGTAACCATTACTTAATTTAGCTTCTCTAGAAAGCCGAGACCTTTACCCGGTCGATAGGTTTCGGTCTCCATTTTGATAACCATCAAGACTAAAACTCCGAAAAAAACACTTAATCCTTGCATTACTTTTGTCTTGGTAGAGATATTCTTACACATTAATACCTCTAGATACTAAAAAAATATACATATAGACTGTACATATAGATCTGAACAGAATATTGAGCGTTGTATAGTCGGCATAAAGCAGACCAGATTGGCTGCCATATTGAAATTCGTTCGAACGAGCCGTGACGTCACACTGGTAACTATGAGTAGGTCAAAAATGCTAATTCGAGAACAATAGAGTCACCACCTCCCTCGTGAGAGGGCCCTTCGATAGTTGCTAGTACCGGAAATTGCGCAACTGTGCAATTTTTACTCGGGTACTTCCGGAGGAAGCCCGAGTCAGGTAAAATACGCTTTCTTATTTTTATTTTTACTCGGACAATACCGAAGGAAGTGACCGAGTTATAAATTGCGCTCTTTTTTTTTTTTTTTGGTAGTACACTAAATGCGAAAATCTTCTGCAATGCGCTTCAGTTGCATCTCTATTAATGGATAGTACTTCATTCTTGTTAGCCTTCTTGTAAGTCTTAGTAACATTTGAGTTTACGTTGTATTTCTCTCGTTCCATTTTGTAGTAATTCGTTGTCTTCGGTCAGCTTTTATTGTTAGTTTGCTGTCGTCTCTTTTTGCCTTCAAATCCTTATGAAATTCTTATGAAATTCTTATTATTATTATTATGTAGCTTGTTTTGGAAAGCGTTAGTCTTGTTTTCGAATTCGCTGTTTTGAATTAGGTTCTCCATATACAGTCTTCAAATTCTTTTAGTTCGCTGATTACAGGCGGTAATTTCTGAGTGCTGAAATCGTATACTCAACCGAGTTAAGCAAATACATCTGGCAACTAAAAGACAATAACTTGGATTACGCGATTACGTGGAAGATACTATGCCGCGCGCCTCATTACTCTAATATAACAAAGCGATGTAACTTATGCATAACCGAAAAATACTTCATTGTATGTAAAACAACAACATTGAACAATAAAGTATGAATGTGAGACCGAAAAATGAATTCATGGCTTGATCAGGTATCCAATATAGCTAATTGCACAATCGTTGTCGGGTTGAAAATCATAAATCATAGAAGCTAAGACCGCAAGGATGGATGGGAAATCAGTTCATGAGCCGCATTTCATACAGATATATTCAATGTTCTCGTAGTTTTGAAGGTATATGAGCTATTTAACTAAGATCCTACAAGTCTGGATGAAAAGGTCGATCATTTGACGGTGTTATTTGAGAATTTTAATTTCCCAGGATTCCTTTTGGTCATAGCTTTCATGATTTTCAACCCGACAACGATTATGCAATTACAATGTAGCTATATATAGACAACACTAAAACAAGCAGGAAAAGATGACAAATTGAACATTGAACAAACGTAACGAATTAATAAGTAAATGTCGACACAAAGACAAATTCTTACTCAAGAATGTGAAATGACAGAAGCACGCACTATCTCTATAGAAGCCTAAGGACATGTTCTACGATGCTATTGTAAATGTTCTCTGTAAACCACTCCTAGTCATGCACTATCTCTATAGAAGCCTAAGGACATGTTCTACGATGCTATTGTAAATGTTCTCCGTAAACCACTCTTAGTCATGCACTATCTCTATAGAAGCCTAAGGACATGTTCTACGATGCTATTGTAAATGTTCTCTGTAAACCACTCCTAGTCATGCACTATCTCTATAGAAGCCTAAGGACATGTTCTACGATGCTATTGTAAATGTTCTCTGTAAACCACTCTTAGTCATGCACTATCTCTATAGAAGCCTAAGGACATGTTCTACGATGCTATTGTAAATGTTCTCTGTAAACCACTCCTAGTCATGCACTATCTCTATAGAAGAAGCCTAAGGACATGTTCTACGATGCTATTGTAAATGTTCTCTGTAAACCACTCTTAGTCATGCACTATCTCTATAGAAGCCTAAGGACATGTTCTACGATGCTATTGTAAATGTTCTCTGTAAACCACTCCTAGTCATGCACTATCTCTATAGAAGCCTAAGGACATGTTCTACGATGCTATTGTAAATGTTCTCTGTAATCCACTCTTAGTTATGCACTATCTCTATAGAAGCTAAGGACATGTTCTACGATGCTATTGTAAATGTTCTCTGTAAACCACTCTTAGTCATGCACTATCTCTATAGAAGCCTAAGGACATGTTCTACGATGCTATTGTAAATGTTCTCTGTAAACCACTCCTAGTCATGCACTATCTCTATATAGAAGCGTAAGGACATGTTCTATATACGATGCTATTGTAAATGTTCTCTGTAAACCACTCTTAGTTATGCACTATCTCTATAGAAGCCTAAGGACATGTTCTACGATTGCTATTGTAAATGTTCTCTGTAAACCACTCCTAGTCATGCACTATCTCTATAGAAGCGCTAAGGACATGTTCTACGATGCTATTGTAAATGTTCTCTGTAAACCACTCCTAGTCATGCACTATCTCTATAGAAGCCTAAGGACATGTTCTACGATGCTATTGTAAATGTTCTCTGTAAACCACTCCTAGTCATGCACTATCTCTATAGAAGTCTAAGGACATGTTCTACGATGCTATTGTAAATGTTCTCTGTAAACCACTCCTAGTCATGCACTATCTCTTGATAGAAGCCTAAGGACATGTTCTACGATGCTATTGTAAATGTTCTCTGTAAACCACTCCTAGTCATGCACTATCTCTATAGAAGCCTAAGGACATGTTCTACGATGCTATTGTAAATGTTCTCTGTAAACCACTCCTAGTCATGCACTATCTCTATAGAAGCCTAAGGACATGTTCTACGATGCTATTGTAAATGTTCTCCGTAAACCACTCTTAGTCATGCACTATCTCTATAGAAGCCTAAGGACATGTTCTACGATGCTATTGTAAATGTTCTCTGTAAACCACTCCTAGTCATGCACTATCTCTATAGAAGCCTAAGGACATGTTCTACGATGCTATTGTAAATGTTCTCCGTAAACCACTCTTAGTCATGCACTATCTCTATAGAAGCCTAAGGACATGTTCTACGATGCTATTGTAAATGTTCTCTGTAAACCACTCCTAGTCATGCACTATCTCTATAGAAGCCTAAGGACATGTTCTACGATGCTATTGTAAATGTTCTCTGTAAACCACTCCTAGTCATGCACTATCTCTTGATAGAAGCCTAAGGACATGTTCTACGATGCTATTGTAAATGTTCTCTGTAAACCACTCCTAGTCATGCACTATCTCTATAGAAGCCTAAGGACATGTTCTACGATGCTATTGTAAATGTTCTCTGTAAACCACTCCTAGTCATGCACTATCTCTATAGAAGCCTAAGGACATGTTCTACGATGCTATTGTAAATGTTCTCTGTAAACCACTCTTAGTTATGCACTTTCTCTATAGAAGCCTAAGCACTTGTTCTACGATGCTATTGTAAATGTTCTCTGTAAACCACTCAGTCTTAGTTATGCACTATCTCTATAGAAGCCTAAGGACATGTTCTACGATGCTATTGTAAATGTTCTCTGTAAACCACTCTTAGTCATGCACTATCTCTATAGAAGCCTAAGGACATGTTCTACGATGCTATTGTAAATGTTCTCTGTAAACCACTCTTAGTCATGCACTATCTCTATAGAAGCCTAAGGACATGTTCTACGATGCTATTGTAAATGTTCTCTGTAAACCACTCTTAGTTATGCACTATCTCTATAGAAGCCTAAGGACATGTTCTACGATGCTATTGTAAATGTTCTCTGTAAACCACTCTTAGTCATGCACTATCTCTATAGAAGCCTAAGGACATGTTCTACGATGCTATTGTAAATGTTCTCTGTAAACCACTCTTAGTTATGCACTATCTCTATAGAAGCCTAAGGACATGTTCTACGATGCTATTGTAAATGTTCTCTGTAAACCACTCTTAGTCATGCACTATCTCTATAGAAGCCTAAGGACATGTTCTACGATGCTATTGTAAATGTTCTCTGTAAACCACTCCTAGTCATGCACTATCTCTATAGAAGCCTAAGGACATGTTCTACGATGCTATCATGCAGTATACTGATATATATATATGAAGGAACTCAAAATACTTCTTCAGGCAAAATTATGGTGGTTTATTTCAGACGTTTCGCCGATGAAGGCTTTGTCAATGTTACAGTGACTCTCTCTCTAAAATTATATATATACACACAGTATGCAAATGTAAATGGAATTAGTACAATTGTAATATATATATATATATATATTCTAATATTGACTGATATTAGAACGGTTTTCCAGAGAGTGCTCAACATTATAGGAGCAGTAAATATAATAATAGTTGTAGTTCAAGTTTATATATCTATATCTATATACAGCGATTTGCAAAAATTATGTAATAGCAATATATATCAATATATCGGGTACATTGTGGTTAATTTTCATCATAAAATTGCTGAATAAGCCCTCTAAAGTTCAAATTTTTCAATTGTTTTTTCACATACATACTACAAATGTTACTTGGGTTTAGATTCAGGTTTAATAATAGTTAAAATCAAAGAATTAGAATTATGCAAATTACTATACATTTGTATATCGATTTATAAAATAATTTAGATATAACGCGCGCTCTGATTGGTCAAAACACCGTTTTAGATGAGAGTATCTAAACACGCTACGTCATGACCTTGAACGACCTTGAAGCGATGCAGTGGATTTGATCGACACCAAATATATATTTTTCTGCTGTTAAACATGTTTTATTTAATAAATATATCTTCAACAAAAGCTATACAATTAGATTTTCTTGTTTTCTCAAGTTCAAGTTCTATCTAGAGGTGATTTTGCTGCTTTGAAACCGAAAATTTGCAAGAATTGAGCTTCAAACACACCAAAAACTGGCGACGAATCGTCCACTTTTGTCCACAAATCACATTATAAACGAAGAGAACTAAATAATCTAACTGTTCAGTTTTCTCAATCACATACTAATCGTTCTTTGAGTTCTATAGCTACAAATATTTTCTCAAGTTAACGACAGAAAATACCAAGCACAACGATAGCCGTACTCACAAAACAGAGCGATTCTTGTAGCTACAAATTGACAAGTTTTAGCCTGAAAATATCTCTAGTAAAATATGTCAAAGAGAAAAAATATGGTCAATTGTCTCAAAAACGTCCATCGTTTATACATTCTTGTCGAGAAAAACGCTGAAAAGATTCAAAATTACGACAAAAACTGTGGATATTTGGCTACCTGACTTCGTGCTCATTCATCTAGTTGTCAAATATTTCAAAAAGTTGGCGATTCGTCTTCATTAGCTCAGCTTTTCTTCGTTTTTCGTATTCACAGGATCACACAAACTGATAAAGGAAGCCGTAAGAAGCATTCTTCTGTAATTTTCTGACAGAAAATAGCAGTCTTCAAAACGTTTTTCCTGTCAAAACACTAAAATGGCACAGATAAGAGTTGTCGAGTCGCTTGCCAATTTGATTTCATTCGTGAGATCATTGATTGGACGATGGGCGATTTCTGACGCTTTTCAGGAGAATTGCAAATTTGATCAGTATAATTAATCTCGCGTAAATAAAGGGTTTTTTCAAAAAGAAATCATTGTAGTTAATTTATAAAAGAAAATTAAGACAGTTTTCCGTGTTATATACTTGAGAAGCTGGAAACCACTCCGCTGCGCGTCGTGGTTTCCTACGCTTCTCTCGTGTTCTCCCAACATCCCGCGTGTTTAGATTTAACAAATATAAAACGTTTTCCGTGTGATATTGGCCTAATATAACACGAGGGGAAGTTTGGGAGAAGTCGAGAGCTGACTCGACAACTTTTATCTGTGCCGTTTAGTGTTTTGACACGAAAAACGATTTGAAGAATGCTATTTTCTGTCAGAAAATTACAGAAGAATGCTTGTTACACTTTGTTTTTGTATCCTGTGTACACGATACCGAAGAAAAGTGAGAAAAGCTGAGCCGAATCACGAGACGAAGAGTCGTCAAACTTTCTGATATATTTGACAACTTGATGAATGGAGCACGAAGTCAGGTAGCCAAATATCCACAGTTTTTGTCGTATTTTTGAATCTTTTCGTCGCTTTTCTCGACAAGAATGTATAAACGATGGACGTTTCTGAGACATATCAAGATATGTTTTCTCTTTGACATATTTTACTAGAGATATGAATGTTCTGGCGAACCCGCCGTGTAGCTACAAGAATCGCTCTGTTTTCACTCTTTTGTGAATATAAATACACAGAATACGGCTATCTTTCCTTGATATTTTCAGTCGTACACTTGAGAAAATATATGTGTAGCTATATAACTTACAAAATGGTTAGTATGTGATTGAGAAAACTGGCTGAGCCGTTACTAGTTTTCTTCGTTATTGTGGACAAAAATAATTGGACGATTCGTCGAGTTTCTTGCCGTGTTTGAACTTGAAGCTCAATTCTTGCAAAATTCTTCACGTAATTTTCGGTTTAAAATCATCAAAACCACATCTACATAGAACTTGAACTTAATTAAACAAGAAAAACTGTGATTCTATGGCTTTTGTTTAGTAAATAATACATGTTTGACAACAGAAAAAAATACATTTGTGGTCAGTTATTTTTACAATCAAATCCACTGCATCGCTTCAAGGTTGTTCAAGGTCGTGAACCATGTTTACATAGCCTCATATCAACATAGTAAT
>JAUJYZ010001040.1:302500-342500 GCA_033675265.1 Actinostola sp. cb2023
TTAACGGTGCTTGTCTTTTGTCACACCTATTGCATAAATGGTGTCCTGAGTCTGCGTATGTTGCTTGTGCTTATGCTTATGTCGCTGGTGTAAACAGTTAACGGTGTTTGTCTTTTGTCACACCTATTACATAAATGGTGTGTCGAGTCTGCGTATGTTGCTTGTGTTTATGCTTATGTCGCTGGTGTAAACAGTTAACGGTGTTTGTCTTTTGTCACACCTATTGCATAAATGGTGTCCCGAGTCTGCGTATGTTGCTTGTGCTTATGTCGCTAGTGTAAACAGTTAACGGTGCTTGTCTTTTGTCACACCTATTGCATAAATGGTGTCCTGAGTCTGCGTATGTTGCTTGTGCTTATGCTTATGTCGCTAGTGTAAACAGTTAACGGTGTTTGTCTTTTGTCACACCTATTGCATAAATGGTGTCCTGAGTCTGCGTATGTTGCTTGTGTTTATGCTTATGTCGCTGGTGTAAACAGTTAACGGTGCTTGTCTTTTGTCACACCTATTGCATAAATGGTGTCCTGAGTCTGCGTATGTTGCTTGTGTTTATGCTTATGTCGCTGGTGTAAACAGTTAACGGTGCTTGTCTTTTGTCACACCTATTACATAAATGGTGTGTCGAGTCTGCGTATGTTGCTTGTGTTTATGCTTATGTCGCTGGTGTAAACAGTTAACGGTGCTTGTCTTTTGTCACACCTATTGCATAAATGGTGTCCTGAGTCTGCGTATGTTGCTTGTGCTTATGTCGCTAGTGTAAACAGTTAACGGTGCTTGTCTTTTGTCACACCTATTGCATAAATGGTGTCCTGAGTCTGCGTATGTTGCTTGTGCTTATGCTTATGTCGCTAGTGTAAACAGTTAACGGTGTTTGTCTTTTGTCACACCTATTGCATAAATGGTGTCCTGAGTCTGCGTATGTTGCTTGTGTTTATGCTTATGTCGCTGGTGTAAACAGTTAACGGTGCTTGTCTTTTGTCACACCTATTACATAAATGGTGTGTCGAGTCTGCGCGTATGTTGCTTGTGTTTATGCTTATGTCGCTGGTGTAAACAGTTAACGGTGCTTGTCTTTTGTCACACCTATTACATAAATGGTGTCCTGAGTCTGCGTATGTTGCTTGTGTTTATGCTTATGTCGCTGGTGTAAACAGTTAACGGTGCTTGTCTTTTGTCACACCTATTACATAAATGGTGTGTCGAGTCTGCGTATGTTGCTTGTGTTTATGCTTATGTCGCTGGTGTAAACAGTTAACGGTGCTTGTCTTTTGTCACACCTATTACATAAATGGTGTGTCGAGTCTGCGTATGTTGCTTGTGTTTATGCTTATGTCGCTGGTGTAAACAGTTAACGGTGCTTGTCTTTTGTCACACCTATTGCATAAATGGTGTCCCGAGTCTGCGTATGTTGCTTGTGCTTATGTCGCTAGTGTAAACAGTTAACGGTGCTTGTCTTTTGTCACACCTATTGCATAAATGGTGTCCTGAGTCTTCGTATGTTGCTTGTGTTTATGCTTATGTCGCTAGTGTAAACAGTTAACGGTGCTTGTCTTTTGTCACACCTATTGCATAAATGGTGTCCTGAGTCTGCGTATGTTGCTTGTGCTTATGTCGCTAGTGTAAACAGTTAACGGTGCTTGTCTTTTGTCACACCTATTGCATAAATGGTGTCCTGAGTCTTCGTATGTTGCTTGTGCTTATGCTTATGTCGCTAGTGTAAACAGTTAACGGTGCTTGTCTTTTGTCACACCTATTGCATAAATGGTGTCCTGAGTCTGCGTATGTTGCTTGTGCTTATGCCTATGTCACTAGTGTAAACAGTTAACGGTGCTTGTCTTTTGTCACACCTATATTGCATAAATGGTGTCCTGAGTCTTCGTATGTTGCTTGTGCTTATGCTTATGTCGCTAGTGTAAACGTAAAGGTTATTCATTAAAGGTCAATTCACACATTATCCATATTTCATTGTCTGTTTGTTTATATACATCATTGTATTTACAATCTATTATACACCTCTTAATACAGGTACAGGGAATCTCTAGTAGATACCATTGTCGATATCAAAAATATTTCTTGGATTTATACCAAATTATATCATATATATATATATATTTTCCTGTCCCTTACTTATATTCCCATCGATATGCACAATTAATATAATATAATATAATATAGTTATAATTATCATTTACCCTAATGGTAAGCAATATGTTTAATTACAAGCACCCAATTGGTACTCAATAAATTGATTTTAGAAATGTCTGGTCTTTGTTTTTGATTTGATGTTGTATACCATTAAAAATAATGACGTAAATGAAACGATTGAAGCTCAATAAGTATTGTCTCTTTCATCGTTATCACTTAACTTCGTGCAAAGGCCTTAACTAGCTGGAGACCTAGATTGGACAGTGTTAAGCCGCATCTACACGAGTAAGTTTTCCTTGACAAGGAAAAATTGGCGATGTTTTTTGTCGTCTACACGAGCAAGTCTTCCTTGTCAAGGAAAACTTGTCAAGGAAAATTTGCTCGTTTAGATTCGGCTTTATCCACTGGATAAGGATTTATGCAACGGATAACGCTATCCACTCTTTGAAAGACTGGGGCCTAGCACTCAACATAATCCAGTCGGTAATAATAATAAACACATGGTCGGAACCTCTCAAAGCGATCACCTCGGTGGTCGTCTACGAGAGGTTCGACCGTATCGGTTCTTTGGAACTTCATCGTTTTGAATGATGACGTCGTTTATGACGCGTGTGAATGTTCCGATGACGTTTCTTGAGTCCACGCCTTGTACGTTCGTTTTCGTCGCGCAGGCGTTGATGATCTTTAATCAACTGAGTGAGGATTTTTGATTGCATATCGTACAAATCGTCCATTCGTGTCAGCAGCTTTCTCATTAAAATAACTCCAATCTTCGGCCTCTTCGGTTTCTTGGGCATCTTCGGCAACTTGGGCATCTTCGGCATCTTGGGCATTGCGATTTTGTCCCTCTTTGATGTCGCCGCCTGTGGTGTAACGATGTCGGCTTTCTTGGCAAACTTGGCAGCAAATCGTGCTATTCCTAGCTTTGGGACAGCAGACGCGCGAAACATTTGGTAGTTTTTCTTCTTCGGTTCTTTGTGCGTCCTTTCTGATTCTAAAAAGTGGCTGGTATTGATGTTATTCCTCGACCCTTTCAACCAAATGTTGATCTCGTTTCTCTTATGTACGTGTCTCTGGTCCGATGTGTGCAAATCTCTTTCAAGAGCCTCGAGGCTGCGTTTACGTATCTGAGGGTCTTTCTCTGATTTCAGCCGCATGAGGTGCTCCTTCGCCCTCTTCAAAGCTGAGAACTTCGCCGTCTCGATGATAGTGAGAATTTTCTCGATCTTCTTAATCGTTTCGAGCTTCGATTTTGCGATGTACCCCCTCTTTTTATCCTGCTCGAGCTCCTTCTTTTCATCGTCAATCCTCTTCTTCATTTTCTCGTTATCTGGAACCTCATCATTGTTACTGTGTCATTTGGTTCAGAGATCACTTAGCAAAAATGAGCCACTGGGACTTTTAGAGAACCTGCGATAAAGAACAACACTTCGAAGAGATGGCGAAAGCCCTCTGGACAATATATGACTTATTAATTACCTCTACCAGCGTTTGACCTGACGGAATGTTACTGTCACTTCAGTTGGTTCAAAGATCACTTGGACCAAAATGAGCCCCGGAGGCTTTTAGAGAACTTACGACAAATAACAACATTTCGAAGAGATGACGAAAGCCCTCAGGACAATATATGACTTATTAATTACCTCTACCAGCGTTTGACCTGACGGAATGTTACTGTGTCACTTGGTTCAAAGATCACTTGGACCAAAATGAGCCCCGGCGGCTTTTAGAGAACTTACGATAAAGAACAACATTTCGAAGAGATGACGAAAGCCCTCTGGACAATATATGACTTATTAATTACCTCTTCCAGCGTTTGACCTGACGGAATGTTACTGTCACTTGGTTCAAAGATCACTTGGACCAAAATGAGCCCCGGCGGCTTTTAGAGAAATCACGGTAAAGAACAACATTTCTAAGAGATGACGAAAGCCCTCAGGACAATATATGACTTATTAATTACCTCTACCAGCGTTTGACCTGACGGAATGTTACTGTCACTTCAGTTGGTTCAAAGATCACTTGGACCAAAATGAGCCCCGGGGGCTTTTAGAGAACTTACGATAAAGAACAACATTTCGAAGAGATGACGAAAGCCCTCAGGACAATATATGACTTATTAATTACCTCTACCAGCGTTTGACCTGACGGAATGTTACTGTCACTTGGTTCAAAGATCACTTGGACAAAATGAGCCCCGGAGGCTTTTAGAGAACTTACGATAAAGAACAACATTTCGAAGAGATGACGAAAACCCTCAGGACAATATATGACTTATTAATTACCTCTACCAGCGTTTGACCTGACGGAATGTTACTGTGTCACTTGGTTCAAAGATCACTTGAACCAAAATGAACTCTGTGGGCTTTTAGAGAACTTACGATAAAGAACAACATTTCTAAGAGATGACGAAAGCCCTCTGGACAATATATGACTTATTAATTACCTCTACCAGCGTTTGACCTGACGGAATGTTACTGTCACTTCAGTTGGTTCAAAGATCACTTGGACCAAAATGAACCCTGTGGGCTTTTAGAGAACTTACGATAAAGAACAACATTTCGAAGAGATGACGAAAGCCCTCAGGACAATATATGACTTATTAATTACCTCTACCAGCGTTTGACCTGACGGAATGTTATATTACTGTCACTTGGTTCAAAGATCACTTGGACAAAATGAGCCCCGGAAGCTTTTAGAGAACTTACGATAAAGAACAACATTTCTAAGAGATGACGAAAACTCTCAGGACAATATATGAATTATTAATTACCTCTACCAGCGTTTGACCTGACGGAATGTTACTGTGTCACTTGGTTCAAAGATCACTTGAACCAAAATGAACCCTGTGGGCTTTTAGAGAACTTACGATAAAGAACAACATTTCGAAGAGATGACGAAAGCCCTCTGGACAATATATGACTTATTAATTACCTCTACCAGCGTTTGACCTGACGGAATGTTACTGTCACTTCAGTTGGTTCAAAGATCACTTGGACCAAAATGAGCCCCCTCAAGGTACTTAAGGCCTGGTTCAAAAAGGCAACTTGGAAAATCACATTTCTTGTAATAACTCGCTGCTCTAATTTACTTAGGCACTCATATTTAGGCATAAGGTTATATACAAGATTTGAGACAATTTGGATCTAACAATTGTGACGTCATGTGGTCACGTGACCTTATGGAGGAAAAAATAATTTTTCTTAAATGCGGTCGCGAATTCAATTCACAATGAAATACCTTTTACGTAATAGCGTTAAGGATAACCAGTTAAACAAGATAGCGTTTAGAAAACCTCGGAATTATATATAGTTTAAGAGAAAACTACAGAAATATAATCTGATGAAATGGTCACGTGACCTCTTTTCCGAAATATTCTCCTTGCAAGAAGTGGGAGACAGGTTTTCTAAACGAGGGTTAATAGATGATCATAAACGTGATTATACACAACTATTTGCTTTCACTTTCCTCTTAAACTGGCGACCGCATTTTATATTTTGTTTTCAAAATTCTTTGTCACGTGGTTAACCACGTGATACGCTGTTTTGGATTTCATTCACTTAAATGAGTAGAGGATATAAAACTCTCAAGCTGTGCCAAGTTTTGTGATGTTTAGTCAAAATGATTAGACATTATAATTTTTTTCGTTTTTCTGCTATTTAAGGCTTGAACCAGGCCTTAAGTACCTTGAGCCGGGGGCTTTTAGAGAACTTACGATAAAGAACAACATTTCGAAGAGATGACGAAAGCCCTCAGGACAATATATGACTTATTAATTACCTCTACCAGCGTTTGACCTGACGAAATGTTACTGTCACTTCAGTTGGTTCAAACCAGGGCACAGTATTGTCTTGTCTCTTAATCAAGAAGGATCACATTTCAGCCGAACACAATGCGTTGCATGGCACTGCTCGTATTCCTTAGTATTTCCGTTGTGGTTTTCTTCACTCAAGTCAACGGGTTTGAGAATAGTGATATCTTGACGACGAGTCTTCGTTTGGATCAGCAAGCTATAAGTGGGAATTTATCTATCAACCAGTATATGCATGAGCTCTTTGTCAACAGCACGAGGCACACAGACGTGTATTCATGTGCAAAATATATCATAGGCGCTGAACCACGGTCAATAAAAGGTATTTACTGCTAGAGTATAGGGGCGTAGGAGGCCGGTCCCAGGGTGCCAGGGTCCCGTGGGAGGGCCGGTTTGATGGTGAACAATATGTGACCCCTCCAATGGAAAATCCTGGCTTCGCCCCTGGTGGCCAACCGAGTGGGGGCTATTGCCAAACCTTTTACGAGATTCTAAAGTATATTATTTCTACGTACATTCCAATAAAAAAACCGCGCGCTTTTTCAAACCTTGGTCTGGGAACCGAATATAATTTCCAACCAATTTAATAATAACTAGACATTGCTATGGGCAATGTACACTCGTGCCCTGTTGAGAATGAGCTACATGTACTGACATGCTTCATTGGGATCCCTGTGGTAGTGTGGATACGAGTTTTATTTTTGCTTGAAAGCTTCCCTTTTCTACCTGGAACCAGCACATGTAGTTATCTTTCGTGATCAATGCCGTATGTTTTATATTTCGCTGTTAGAGTGAAAATATTTGAACATTTTAAAAGTAAAATCAAGAGACCATTATCTTGGTATATAAAAATGTATTCAACGAGTAAAGTTCAATGATTGATAGTGTTGTTGTCGGTCGATTTTTCATTTAGACTTCGAAATATAAAATACCATAAATATAAGCTTGTGGTTTCCTTTCTAGTAGAACACATAGACGTCCAGCTATTCGTGTGCTTATATCAGTTGGACGATAAGGATTTTCACTGAATGTGGCGTGTGTGTCAGTTGTATAATTGGGCTTCCTGTGGTTTCAGGTAGCCCAAGCGTAGAAATCAGTGGATCGTGACGTCTTTGGATTTTCGTTTTGGGTCGGGAATGAGCTCTGATAAAGCCTTCAAAGGGTATGAGATTCTCAAAAATGTCTTCACAACAGTAGTCTGAAAATTAAAGAACAAATTGGTGTAGAAATTTGAGCAAGAAATTCTGGTTTTGAGTGGTTTTGAGCGATTCGAAAATTTTGGTTCAGGTCATTTTATAGTTTTGTGTATGAGTTTGTTTGTTTCTAGAATACTAGAAATAAAGAATAATAGTTGTTGAAGTCCCCTGTGTAGTTTTCTTGAGGTTTTGAGTTGTATTTATTCGATGATGGGTCAGTTGTCTTGTGAATTTTGATGTGTTAACTAGCGCTGAACGGCGACCGATGAAGGGGATGCCCGGGCTCTGACTTGTTGCTTTATACCTCGTCTTTTTATCCTTCATTGGGCCAACACATTTAATTTCGCCACTCTTTAACATTGCGATTGTGCGAGACAATTCAGTAGTACAAAATTCCCTTCCTAATAGACACACCAGCTTTGACGTGACTATATCATGTTTTGGATTTGCCAAAGTCCCACATCGATTACGAGAAAGATAAATGTTTGTATATAAATAGTTCCAATACATTTACATGTAGATACTAGGCCTCGGTACTAGGCGTTGCAAACCTTCTCCCCTTGCCCTCCCCCTTCTCTGATCCCCAACCCTCTCCCCTATTTATATTTGGGTCTCGATAGCATGTGACCGGATATTGCACAACTTTGCGATTTTCTGACATTGAAAAAAAAAAAAAAAAAAAAAAAAATACGCGTTGGGTTTTATAACTCGTGCGGCCTACGGCCTGGGCACGAGTAATAATAATAGTAATAATAATAATACTGAATAATAATAATAATAATAATAATAATAATAATAATAATAATAATAATACTCAATAATAATAATACTGAATAATAATAATAATAATACTGAATAATAATAATAATAACTTTATTTCAAAACAAATTACAAATAAGAGACGATAAAAAATAGATAATAATAATAATAATAATAATAATAATAATAATAAAAATAAAAATCCTTATTATAATAATAATAATAATAATAATAATAATAATAATAATACTGAATAATAATAATAATAATAATACTGAATAATAATAGTAATAATAATAATGATAATAATAATAATAATAATAATAATAATAATCATAATAATACTGAATAATAATAATAATAATACTGAATAATAATAATAATAACTTTATTTCTCAAAACAAATTACAAATAAGAGACGATAAAAAATAGATAATAATAATAATAATAATAATAATAATATAATAATAATAAAAATAAAAATCCTTATTATAATAATAATAATAATAGTAATAATAATAATAATAATACTGAATAATAATAATAATAATAATACTGAATAATAATCGTAATAATAATAATGATAATAATAATAATAATAATAATAATAATAATAATAATAATAATAATACTGAATAATAATAGTAATAATAATAATGATAATAATAATAATAATAATAATAATGATAATAATAATAATAATACTGAATAATAATAATAATAATAATAATAATAATACTGAATAATAATAATAATAATAATAATACTGAATAATAATAATAATAATTTATTTCTCAAAACAAATTACAAATAAGAGACGATAAAAAATAGATAATAATAATAATAATATTAATAATAATAATAATAAAAATCCTTATAATAATAATAATAATAATAATAATAATAATAATAATAATAATAATAATAATAATAATAATAATAATAATCATAATCATAATCATAATAATAATACTGAATAATAATAATAATAACTTTATTTCTCAAAACAAATTACAAATAAGAGACGATAAAAATAGATAATAATAATAATAATAATAATAATAATAATAATAATAATAATAATAATAATAATAATAATAATAATAATAATAATAATAATAATGATAACTTTATTCCTCAAAACAAATTACAATAATAATAATAATAATAATAATAATAATAATAACAATAATAATAATAATAATGACTGGTTGGCTGAAAATTGATGAGCCACATTACATTCAAAAACGTTGTCCGCGTGATACTGTGTCCCAACAGGAGCAAATGTTCAATGATGCAGGACATAAGTTTGATATGATATCTCTATCGAGATATTATGTTTTTTTCCGGAGTTTTAGTCTTGACGGTTATCAAAATAGAGAACGAAACCTATCGACCGGGTAAAGGTCTCGGCTTTCTAGAGAAGCTAAACTAAGTAATGGCTACTTCAAAAAAGTAGGTTCTACTTAGAAGGTAATAATCATGGACTGTGTGGAATATGGTGGATGTACATGCTCTGGATCTTTGTATCTTTGCCTCCAAAGTTGTTGTGTACAAAATAAGGACACGATGCACTGTAAATCCATTATATTCGCAAAATCGAAAATTTTCAAAGCTTAAAATTTGAGACAAATATTACTTTAGAAATACGAAATATCTATAGAAAGCTAGAGAAAACTATAACCTGCTGCGCTTAGGTTGATTTGTAACCGAATTTCTTGCGTTTTAATATTTGAGCACATGTACACCACAGGAAGCCCAAAATTCGAAGACAGAATCATAACATATATGTCATGCTTTTTTTAATACTCATTCTTTCCAAGAACCTTGTAACAGGAGTGGAACAAACTGCCCAGCCAAGTAGCTTTAAGCCAATTTCTATGATTTATTAATTAGTATATTTATTAGTTTATTACTAATTGATATTATTACATTTATTAGAGTTATGGCACTAATAGAGTGTGCATGATTCCAATAAACTCTTTTCTTTTCTTTAGTTTCTTTGCATCTAATAAACACTGACAGCTAATTAGTAGTGCCCAGGTTTATTGGAATCACTCTAACCCGTGAAACAAAATGTAATAATTAGTGATTAATAGTCAAATCAAAAAAAAAGAAATCAATGGAATTATAAGTGTCTAGTAATATCTACATTCGTACTTGGCTAATATCTGTTTCACGGGTTAAGTGCTATCACTCTATTAATTATACTCTATATGTATTATGTTATTAACATGATCTATAATATTCAGTATTTCAGATTTGAATTAAATGGTATAGAAGTTTTCTTTGCCAGTCTGGGAATTATTGGGTATTCCTATAGGAATTACTAACAATTTTCAGTTGATTTCAAAGCATATAGTTATCAAAACGTCCCAGAAATTTCAAGGTTTTCAGTTCAACTGGTTAATAGTCTTGTTCTTAGCATGTTGTATTAATTACTAAGAACAGCTACCATTTTCTGCATTGAACAACTGAGAATGAGATCATTGTATATTTGTATCAATTCTAAAATCAAGCCTGACTGATTCTGAAATATTGAGCTTTAAGTCTTGTTGTAAGACAGTTCTCATTTTCAGAATAAACAACTAAAAATACTGGTAGATCAATTCTATAAACAAAATGTAATTAGTGATTCTGAAATTGAGGGGGGGGGGGGGTGGCAAACCCTGAATAAAACGGGAGGGGGTGTACTCCCATATATTTGCTATATGGGTATGGGCCACTGGATAGGGTATAATCTGTCTTCAACAGGGTATGAATTTACAAGATGTCACTGTCTTATGATAGGGTCAGGGTTTACAGACCCTAGTGGTACACCCCCCTATCTAAACCCAGCCGATCAAGACCTGAGCACCCTCTGCAGCTCTTAAAAAAAAACACCTTTATTCGAGTACACTGAATACAATATTTATTCTTATTCTCGTTTTGATATAATCCAAATCTCTCTTTATATTATCATTGTGTTAATATATAATATATAATATAATAATATTAATATATATATTTAATTAATATATTAATATATTATATTTAATTTAATATATAATTAATAATATCTGAAACATAAGCTTAACCCTATTCTTGCCATCGTTTTTAGGGGGGGAGGGGGGTACCTCGCCATTGCCACGTCAATTTTGGGGGAAATATGTATACTTGATTAATTAAACATAGCACAACAACCAGTCAACAGATTGAAATAAAAATACCATCATTTTATAGCTTAATATATATCTTTATATTTACTGTCAGAAACCGGTCATTTAATAGCAATAAAACTAACTAAATTAACTAAATTGGTATTGAAACCAAGCCGGCACATTCTACTTCATGAGTGACATACATAAATAACTAATGTAAAAGTACTTAGCAAATGAAGAGAACACAGTTTCACCACGAAATCCAAGGAAATACATATGACGGTCTCCAATCATCGTGTCCTTATTTTGTACACAACAACTTTGGAGGCAAAGATACAAAGATTCAGAGCATGTACATCCACCATATTCCACACAGTCCATGGTTATTACCTTCTAAGCAGAACCTCCTTTTTTGAAGTAACCATTACTTAATTTAGCTTCTCTAGAAAGCCGAGACCTTTACCCGGTCGATAGGTTTCGGTCTCCATTTTGATAACCATCAAGACTAAAACTCCGAAAAAAAACACTTAATCCTTGCATTACTTTTGTCTTGGTAGAGATATTCTTACACATTAATACCTCTAGATACTAAAAAAATATACATATAGACTGTACATATAGATCTGAACAGAATATTGAGCGTTGTATAGTCGGCATAAAGCAGACCAGATTGGCTGCCATATTGAAATTCGTTCGAACGAGCCGTGACGTCACACTGGTAACTATGAGTAGGTCAAAAATGCTAATTCGAGAACAATAGAGTCACCCCCTCCCTCGTGAGAGGGCCCTTCGATAGTTGCTAGTACCGGAAATTGCGCAACTGTGCAATTTTTACTCGGGTACTTCCGGAGGAAACCCGAGTCAGGTAAAATACGCTTTCTTATTTTTATTTTTACTCGGACAATACCGAAGGAAGTGACCGAGTTATAAAATGCGCTCTTTGTTTTTTTTTTTTGGTAGTACACTAAATGCGAAAATCTTCTGCAATGCGCTTCAGTTGCATCTCTATTAATGGATAGTACTTCATTCTTGTCAGCCTTCTTGTAAGTCTTAGTAACATTTGAGTTTACGTTGTATTTCTCTCGTTCCATTTTGTAGTAATTCGTTGTCTTGTCAGCTTTTATTGTTAGTTTGCTGTCGTCTCTTTTTGCCTTCAAATCCTTATGAAACTCTTAGCCTTTTTAAAACTCTTTTATTATAATCATTAGTTTTGCATTCGTAGTATTTTTAGTATATATATATAATGTAATGCGCAATAGATCATTCACATGTTTTTTGCGCAATATAAGAAATAAATTTATTATTATTATTATGTAGCTTGTTTTGGAAAGCGTTAGTCTTGTTTTCGAATTCGCTGTTTTGCCATTAGGTTCTCCATATACAGTCTTCAAATTCTTTTAGTTCGCTGATTACAGGCGGTAATTTCTGAGTGCTGAAATCGTATGCTCAACCGAGTTAAGCAAACACATCTGGCAACTAAAAGACAATAACTTGGATTACGCGATTACGTGGAAAATACTATGCCGCACCCCTCATTACTCTAATATAACAAAGCGATGTAACTTATGCATAACCGAAAAATACTTCATTGTATGTAAAACAACAACATTGAACAATAAAGTATGAATGTGAGACCGAAAAATGAATTCATGGCTTGATCAGGTATCCAATATAGCTAATTGCACAATCGTTGTCGGGTTGAAAATCGGGTTGAAAATCATAAATCATAGAAGCTAAGACCGCAAGGATGGATGGGAAATCAGTTCATGAGCCGCATTTCATACAGATATATTCAATGTTCTCGTAGTTTTGAAGGTATATGAGCTATTTAACTAAGATCCTACAAGTCTGGATGAAAAGGTCGATCATTTGACGGTGTTATTTGAGAATTTTAATTTCCCAGGATTCCTTTTGGTCATAGCTTTCATGATTTTCAACCCGACAACGATTATGCAATTAGCTATATATAGACAACACTAAAACAAGCAGGAAAAGATGACAAATTGAACATTGAACAAACGTAACGAATTAATAAGTAAATGTCGACACAAAGACAAATTCTTACTCAAGAATGTGAAATGACAGAAGCACGCACTATCTCTATAGAAGCCTAAGGACATGTTCTACGATGCTATTGTAAATGTTCTCTGTAAACCACTCCTAGTTATGCACTGAGGAATGCAGCTATATATATATATATATGAAGTAGAGAAACTGGAGGTCATGCAGTATACTGATATATATATATGAAGGAACTCAAAATACTTCTTCAGGCAAAATTATGGTGGTTTATTTCAGACGTTTCGCCGATGAAGGCTTTGTCAATGTTACAGTGACTCTCTCTCTAAAATTATATATATACACACAGTATGCAAATGTAAATGGAATTAGTACAATTGTAATATATATATATATATATATTCTAATATTGACTGATATTAGAACGGTTTTCCAGAGAGTGCTCAACATTATAGGAGCAGTAAATATAATAATAGTTGTAGTTCAAGTTTATATATCTATATCTATATACAGCGATTTGCAAAAATTATGTAATAGCAATATATATCAATATATCGGGTGCATTGTGGTTAATTTTCATCATAAAATTGCTGAATAAGCCCTCTAAAGTTCAAATTTTTCAATTGTTTTTTTACATACATACTACAAATGTTACTTGGGTTTAGATTCAGGTTTAATAATAGTTAAAATCAAAGAATTAGAATTATGCAAATTACTATATATCGATTTATAAAATAATTTAGATATAACGCGCGCTCTGATTGGTCAAAACACCGTTTTAGATGAGAGTATCTAAACACGCTACGTCATGACCTTGAACGACCTTGAAGCGAAGCAGTGGATTTGATCGACACCAAATATATATTTTTCTGCTGTTAAACATGTTTTATTTAATAAATATATCTTCAACAAAAGCCATACAATTAGATTTTCTTGTTTTCTCAAGTTCAAGTTCTATCTAGAGGTGATTTTGCTGCTTTGAAACCGAAAATTTGCAAGAATTGAGCTTCAAACACACCAAAAACTGACGACGAATCGTCCACTTTTGTCCACAAATCACATTATAAACGAAGAGAACTAAATAATCTAACTGTTCAGTTTTCTCAATCACATACTAATCGTTCTTTGAGTTCTATAGCTACAAATATTTTCTCAAGTTAACGACGACAGAAAATACCAAGCACAACGATAGCCGTACTCACAAAACAGAGCGATTCTTGTAGCTACAAATTGACAAGTTTTAGCCTGAAAATATCTCTAGTAAAATATGTCAAAGAGAAAAAATATTGTCAATTGTCTCAAAAACGTCCATCGTTTATACATTATTGTCGAGAAAAACGCTGAAAAGATTCAAAATTACGACAAAAACTGTGGATATTTGGCTACCTGACTTCGTGCTCATTCATCTAGTTGTCAAATATTTCAAAAAGTTGGCGATTCGTCTTCATTAGCTCAGCTTTTCTTCGTTTTTCGTATTCACAGGATCACTAACTGATAAAGGAAGCCGTAAGAAGCATTCTTCTGTAATTTTCTGACAGAAAATTTAACAAATTTACGATAGTTTCGCGTGGTATGTCCTCTTATTTACCACGGTTGGCGTCATCGAATCGTCAAAATTGTTGTGGATTCACGAGGCGTAGCCGAGTGCATCCACTTAACAATTTTGACGATGAGATGGCGCCAACCGTGGTGAATAAGAGGACATACCACAAGAAACTATCGTAAGTTTTGTTTTTTTACCACAACAGAGGGAGAAAACATCCGAAAACGCCGATAAATTTTGAAAGAAAAACTGATTCAAGCGCGCGCTAGATCCGTGCGCGAGCGAACACGCATTGCCGTGGTATGTACTCTTATTTACCACGGCTCTAAGCCAATCAGAGAGCGAGAAACTGACTAGTTGTGGTAAAAAGCAGTCTTCAAACGTTTTTTTTCCTGTCAAAACACTAAAATGGCACAGATAAGAGTTGTCGAGTCGCTTGCCAATTTGATTTCTTTCGTGAGATCATTGATTGGACGATGGGCGATTTCTGACGCTTTTCAGGAGAATTGCAAATTTGATCAGTATAATTAATCTCGCGTAAATAAAGGGTTTTTTCAAAAAGAAATCATTGTAGTTAATTTATAAAAGAAAATTAAGACAGTTTTCCGTGTTATATACTTGAGAAGCTGGAAACCACTCCGCTGCGCGTCGTGATTTCCTACGCTTCTCTCGTGTTCTCCCAACATCCCGCGTGTTTAGATTTAACAAATATAAAACGTTTTCCGTGTGATATCGGCCTAATATAACACGAGGGGAAGTTTGGGAGAAGTCGAGAGCTGAAGACAGAGCTCGAGACTTCTCCCAAACTTTCCCGAGTGTTATATTAGGCCAATATCACACGGAAAAACGTTTTATATTTGTTTTATGAAATAACTGCAAGGATTTCTTTCGTAAAACTCCTTTATTTACGCGAGATTTTAGTGATCAAAATTTCAATTCTCCTGAAAAGCGTCAGAAATCGCCCATCATCCAATCAAATCTCACGAAAGAAATCAAAATGGCAAAGCGACTCGACAACTTTTATCTGTGCCCTTTAGTGTTTTGACACGAAAAACGATTTGAAGAATGCTATTTTCTGTCAGAAAATTACAGAAGAATGCTTGTTACACTTTGTTTTTGTATCCTGTGTACACGATACCGAAGAAAAGTGAGAAAAGCTGAGCCGAATCACGAGACGAAGAGTCGTCAAACTTTCTGAAATATTTGACAACTTGATGAATGGAGCACGAAGTCAGGTAGCCAAATATCCACAGTTTTTGTCGTATTTTTGAATCTTTTCGTCGCTTTTCTCGACAAGAATGTATAAACGATGGACGTTTCTGAGACATATCAAGATATGTTTTCTCTTTGACATATTTTACTAGAGATATGAATGTTCTGGCGAACCCGCCGTGTAGCTACAAGAATCACTCTGTTTTTACTCTTTTGTGAATATAAATACGCAGAATACGGCTATCTTTCCTTGATATTTTCAGTCGTACACTTGAGAAAATATATGTGTAGCTATATAACTTACAAAATGGTTAGTATGTGATTGAGAAAACTGAGCCGTTATATTTAGTTTTCTTCGTTATTGTGGACAAAAATAATTGGACGATTCGTCGAGTTTCTTGCCGTGTTTGAACTTGAGGCTCAATTCTTGCAAAATTCTTCACGTAATTTTCGGTTTAAAATCATCAAAACCACATCTACATAGAACTTGAACTTAATTAAACAAGAAAAACTGTGATTCTATGGCTTTTGTTTAGTAAATAATACATGTTTGACAACAGAAAAAAATACATTTGTGGTCAGTTATTTTTACAATCAAATCCACTGCATCGCTTCAAGGTTGTTCAAGGTCATGAACCATGTTTACATAGCCTCATATCAACATAGTAATTAACCAATCAGAGCGCGCGTTATATCTAAATTATTTTACAACAGAGTATATAACACAGAAAACTGTCTTATGTTCCTTAAATATCGATATATTAGGATTTTACATAATTTTTGCAAATCACTGTATATATAACTGAATGTACGAAGTAGTTAAGATTGTAAAAACATTTTATCTGCTACTCGGAGTTTCACATGTTACAAGTGTTAAGAAGGAATTCTCGGTAAAGCAGGTATCGGTTCTTTAGGTATCTTTATTCAGGTTTATGTGCTCTTACAAGCGTGCTGGCAATGTACTGAACTACAGGCTAAAACGTAACTATATTTATAGAGATTTTACAATAGATGTCTATCTTGATTGATGTCAGTTTTAGTAAGGCCTGTGGTTGGCTGTATGGTCACGTAATTCTAGATTATGACAGCAGGTATATCGCTATTGAGGAAAGGAAACTAAAGGTTTGATATGGCTATTCTTTGAGATATCGTGTCCAAGTTACACTGTGGGATAGCAGAAGCCACAAGCTATCTGGCTATCTAGAAATATCATAAATCAGAACGAGGGATGATAATGTTTTAGCGAGTTCTTGTGTGTTAGGGCGTATCAGTAGAAATGCCTAGATGAATGGAAAAGCAGATGGAAGTATTTTGACATTCTAAAGAAAGATGAGTCGACCGGTTGCTAGTTGGAAGTTCCGATCTGAAAAGACTTTTAGTTCGTAATGGAATAGTGTTTGCTTGGTACATCCTGACACATATGTCCAGGTATAGCTATACCGACTAGGATTTAGACATGACATATTAATTAAGTTTCTAGCTTGTCTGAATATGAGATATTCTCTATCATAACACAAGTAACACGATCCTGCATCAGGCGACGTGTTACTTGTAACATGTGAAACTATCTTGGTTTCACCGGTGAACTTCACCTGAAATATATATATATATATATATATATAACCAATTTGTCAATATAATCAACTTGATGTAATCATTTTTAGTCAGTTAACATTTTACTCCTGATGAGTGTGATAAATTAAAATTAATTAAAACATTTTACTCCTGATGAGTGTGATAAATTAAAATTAATTAAAACATTTTACTCCTGATGAGTGTGATAAATTAAAATTAATTAAAACATTTTACTCCTGATGAGTGTGATAAATTAAAATTAATTAAAACATTTTACTCCTGATGAGTGTGATAAATTAAAATTAATTAAAACATTTTACTCCTGATGAGTGTGATAGGGTCAAACCTATCATACGAAACAGTTCTGTAGATATGAAATGTAATTGTTACTCAACGTCGACCCCAATTATTACTTTATATATATATAAAAAAAAAAAACGAGTAGTATACAAATTGGTTAAATTCGCTCCTTCATTGTAGAGCACTATCTTGGTTTCACTACTCGGTTTTTGAGTACATAGAGTTTAATACAATTTGTTTCGTAGACCGACGTGAAGTCAGTCCACTCTTCAGTTAATCTCTATACACTATATATTAACAAACGGTTATGATTTCTTGTGTGTTTTCCTCATGAATTATTTTAATAATGAGTTGAATAATTGCTAATTCTTTGCAATGAACTATTTTTCAGTTCTCAACCCTAAACTGTCAGGACTGCCCGAAAACTACACGATTTCCAATGTTTTTCCGAGATTTAATTCGTCTGGCGAGAAATTAGTGGCTGCAAAGTTCCGCATTTTCAAAATCAAAACATCACCATGCAAGACATCGAGGTACACACTTAACTGGGCCAATACCTCGGTAACCAACGGGCGAATTATACGGAAACTCTTGAGATGACCGGACACTCCGATGAAGGCTGGCTAGAGTTCAACATCACACAAGCAGCAAAAATATGGCTCGAGAAACCTACAAGCAAATTAGCTCTGTTGCTATACGTCAATTCATCGCAACCCCATGAAAATCCTGACCACTTTGTTGGAAGAGGTGGTGCCCTACATCGACGTCCTTTTTGTTTTTGCAGCGTATGGGCGCGACAAAGATGTTCGGTGTGCCTCTCATTTGATTTGGCGGCCCTCGTATCAGTCAGAAGAGGAAGAGCATGATTCGAAGAAAGCCATTCCTCGGAACATTGTGCATTATCACTCCAAGTATCAATAGAGGTACCCAACAACCAATTAACCAACCAACCAACCAACCCAAACAAACAAACAACCCACCCAACAACCAACCAAGCAACCAAGCCACCAACCAAGCAACCAGCCAACCAGCCAACCAGCCAACCAGCCAACCAGCCAACCAGCCAACCAGCCAACCAGCCAACCAGCCAACCAGCCAACCAGCCAACCAGCCAACCAGCCAATCAGCCAACCAGCCAACCAGCCAACCAGCCAACCAGCCAACCAGCCAACCCACCAACCAACCAACCAACCAACCAGCCAACCAGCCAACCAGCCAACCAGCCAACCAGCCAACCAGCCAACCAGCCAACCAGCCAACCAGCCAACCAGCCAACCAGCCAACCAGCCAACCAGCCAACCAGCCAACCAGCCAACCAGCCAACCAGCCAACCAGCCAACCAGCCACCAGCCAACCAGCCAACCAGCCAACCAGCCAACCAGCCAACCAGCCAACCAGCCAACCAGCCAACCAGCCAACCAGCCAACCAGCCAACCAACCAGCCAACCCGCAGCCAACCAGCCAACCAGCCAACCAGCCAACCCACTGGATATGAAGACTTTCAAAGTAACTCAGCAATAAATAACCTATTGACTATTAACTAATGTAATCGCATAGTTTGACTTTAAGAAAGATATAAATAATAATTAAACAAATCCACATATAAGTTGTTAATGCATGGTTTTTATCGTTTCCTTATGCATGGCATGGAAAGGAAAGGGAGACGGGGGGAAGCAAACACCGGCCTGAAAACTGTTCAGACTATATCGTTAACTACTGTAAATACTCCGTTTTCAATCGAATACGGAGAGTGGTGTAGACGGGGTAAAAAACTTCGGCACGGAGTTACGGTCACGGTACGGAATCCGGCGAAGTCATTGTATTCAACCAATCACAGCGCGAAAAATCATCGCTCAACCAATCAGAATGCTTGGATACCGCACTAACATGGCGCATTTCTTGGGTTGCAACCACATGACTCAAAATGAATGAAATGAAACAGCCGCCATGTTGGATGATCTAACAAGAGAAGCTAATTAACCACTTTAGAAACGAGTAAAGGACTGGGAACGAGTTTTTAGAATTAATCTAATTAAGAAATGAACCCCATCACAAGGAAGAGCATATCAGAATTAGTAAGTTTCAGGAGTTTGATTGGGTTTGGACAAGTAGTAAATGAACTGCAGACATTCAAAAAATGCAAAAAATGCAAAGAAATGTATGGTTACAGGGGACACTACATTTCCGTTTGTAAATTTTGCGATGTTTGGAAAGCTGTTACTCGTTCAATATCTAACCAAACCTAACAAAACTTTGTAAACTTACTAATTCTTACATCTCTTTCTTGTGATGGTGTTCATTTTTTAATTAGATTAATTCTAAAAACTCGTTCCCAGTCCTTTACTCGTTTCTAAAGTGGCTAATGAGGAATGCTTTGTTATTGTCATCCAAGAATACCATCACGGCACGAACCTGAGCAGTGTAATGCTTCTTTTTTGTTAACTACTGATATACTATTTACCTATTATTTTGATTATTTTTGTACCATTGTTGTGTTATCTCGGGGCCGCTGCCCCTCCTCAGTGCTGGGATTAGCCACAGCTAAATGGCAGTAACAACGATTAAAGATTAATTAAACCGTACCTTAAGTACTTCCCACTCATGCGAAAACGACTGTAAAGCCTCTCAGTAATGCATTGCTCATTAACGGTGCTTGTCTTTTGTCACACCTATTGCATAAATGGTGTCCTGAGTCTGCGTATGTTGCTTGTGTTTATGCTTATGTCGCTGGTGTAAACAGTTAACGGTGCTTGTCTTTTGTCACACCTATTGCATAAATGGTGTCCTGAGTCTGCGTATGTTGCTTGTGTTTATGCTTATGTCGCTGGTGTAAACAGTTAACGGTGCTTGTCTTTTGTCACACCTATTGCATAAATGGTGTCCTGAGTCTGCGTATGTTGCTTGTGTTTATGCCTATGTCACTAGTGTAAACAGTTAACGGTGCTTGTCTTTTGTCACACCTATTGCATAAATGGTGTCCTGAGTCTGCGTATGTTGCTTGTGCTTATGCTTATGTCGCTGGTGTAAACAGTTAACGGTGTTTGTCTTTTGTCACACCTATTGCATAAATGGTGTCCTGAGTCTGCGTATGTTGCTTGTGTTTATGCTTATGTCGCTGGTGTAAACAGTTAACGGTGCTTTTGTCTTTTGTCACACCTATTACATAAATGGTGTGTCGAGTCTGCGTATGTTGCTTGTGTTTATGCTTATGTCGCTGGTGTAAACAGTTAACGGTACTTGTCTTTTGTCACACCTATTGCATAAATGGTGTCCTGAGTCTGCGTATGTTGCTTGTGCTTATGCTTATGTCGCTAGTGTAAACAGTTAACGGTGCTTGTCTTTTGTCACACCTATTACATAAATGGTGTCCTGAGTCTGCGTATGTTGCTTGTGTTTATGCTTATGTCGCTGGTGTAAACAGTTAACGGTGCTTGTCTTTTGTCACACCTATTGCATAAATGGTGTCCTGAGTCTGCGTATGTTGCTTGTGTTTATGCTTATGTCGCTGGTGTAAACAGTTAACGGTGCTTGTCTTTTGTCACACCTATTGCATAAATGGTGTCCTGAGTCTTCGTATGTTGCTTGTGTTTATGCTTATGTCGCTGGTGTAAACAGTTAACGGTGCTTGTCTTTTGTCACACCTATTGCATAAATGGTGTCCTGAGTCTTCGTATGTTGCTTGTGTTTATGCTTATGTCGCTAGTGTAAACAGTTAACGGTGCTTGTCTTTTGTCACACCTATTGCATAAATGGTGTCCTGAGTCTGCGTATGTTGCTTGTGCTTATGCTTATGTCGCTAGTGTAAACAGTTAACGGTGCTTGTCTTTTGTCACACCTATTACATAAATGGTGTGTCGAGTCTGCGTATGTTGCTTGTGTTTATGCTTATGTCGCTGGTGTAAACAGTTAACGGTGCTTGTCTTTTGTCACACCTATTACATAAATGGTGTGTCGAGTCTGCGTATGTTGCTTGTGTTTATGCTTATGTCGCTGGTGTAAACAGTTAACGGTGCTTGTCTTTTGTCACACCTATCGCATAAATGGTGTCCTGAGTCTTCGTATGTTGCTTGTGCTTATGCTTATGTCGCTAGTGTAAACAGTTAACGGTGTTTGTCTTTTGTCACACCTATTGCATAAATGGTGGTGTCCTGAGTCTGCGTATGTTGCTTGTGTTTATGCTTATGTCGCTGGTGTAAACAGTTAACGGTGCTTGTCTTTTGTCACACCTATCGCATAAATGGTGTCCTGAGTCTTCGTATGTTGCTTGTGCTTATGCTTATGTCGCTAGTGTGTAAACAGTTAACGGTGTTTGTCTTTTGTCACACCTATTGCATAAATGGTGTCCTGAGTCTGCGTATGTTGCTTGTGCTTATGCTTATGTCGCTGGTGTAAACAGTTAACGGTGCTTGTCTTTTGTCACACCTATTGCATAAATGGTGTCCTGAGTCTGCGTATGTTGCTTGTGTTTATGCTTATGTCGCTGGTGTAAACAGTTAACGGTGCTTGTCTTTTGTCACACCTATTGCATAAATGGTGTCCTGAGTCTGCGTATGTTGCTTGTGCTTATGTCGCTAGTGTAAACAGTTAACGGTGCTTGTCTTTTGTCACACCTATTGCATAAATGGTGTCCTGAGTCTGCGTATGTTGCTTGTGCTTATGCTTATGTCGCTAGTGTAAACAGTTAACGGTGTTTGTCTTTTGTCACACCTATTGCATAAATGGTGTCCTGAGTCTGCGTATGTTGCTTGTGTTTATGCTTATGTCGCTGGTGTAAACAGTTAACGGTGCTTGTCTTTTGTCACACCTATTACATAAATGGTGTGTCGAGTCTGCGTATGTTGCTTGTGTTTATGCTTATGTCGCTGGTGTAAACAGTTAACGGTGCTTGTCTTTTGTCACACCTATTACATAAATGGTGTGTCGAGTCTGCGTATGTTGCTTGTGTTTATGCTTATGTCGCTGGTGTAAACAGTTAACGGTGCTTGTCTTTTGTCACACCTATTGCATAAATGGTGTCCCGAGTCTGCGTATGTTGCTTGTGCTTATGTCGCTAGTGTAAACAGTTAACGGTGCTTGTCTTTTGTCACACCTATTGCATAAATGGTGTCCTGAGTCTTCGTATGTTGCTTGTGTTTATGCTTATGTCGCTAGTGTAAACAGTTAACGGTGCTTGTCTTTTGTCACACCTATTGCATAAATGGTGTCCTGAGTCTGCGTATGTTGCTTGTGCTTATGTCGCTAGTGTAAACAGTTAACGGTGCTTGTCTTTTGTCACACCTATTGCATAAATGGTGTCCTGAGTCTGCGTATGTTGCTTGTGCTTATGCCTATGTCGCTAGTGTAAACAGTTAACGGTGCTTGTCTTTTGTCACACCTATTGCATAAATGGTGTCCTGAGTCTTCGTATGTTGCTTGTGCTTATGCTTATGTCGCTACTAGTGTAAACGTAAAGGTTATTCATTAAAGGTCAATTCACACATTATCCATATTTCATTGTCTGTTTGTTTATATACACCATTGTATTTACAATCTATTATACACCTCTTAATACAGGTACAGGGAATCTCTAGTAGATACCATTGTCGATATCAAAAATATTTCTTGGATTTATACCAAATTATATCATATATATATATATATATATTTTCCTGTCCCTTACTTATATTCCCATCGATATGCACAATTAATATAATATAATATAATATAGTTATAATTATCATTTACCCTAATGGTAAGCAATATGTTTAATTACAAGCACCCAATTGGTACTCAATAAATTGATTTTAGAAATGTCTGGTCTTTGTTTTTGATTTGATGTTGTATACCATTAAAAATAATGACGTAAATGAAACGATTGAAGCTCAATAAGTATTGTCTCTTTCATCGTTATCACTTAACTTCGTGCAAAGGCCTTAACTAGCTGGAGACCTAGATTGGACAGTGTTAAGCCGCATCTACACGAGTAAGTTTTCCTTGACAAGGAAAAATTGGCGATGTTTTTGTCGTCTACACGAGCAAGTCTTCCTTGTCAAGGAAAACTTGTCAAGGAAAATTTGCTCGTTTAGATTCGGCTTTATCCACTGGATAAGGATTTATGCAACGGATAACGCTATCCACTCTTTGAAAGACTGGGGCCTAGCACTCAACATAATCCAGTCGGTAATAATAATAAACACATGGTCGGAACCTCTCAAAGCGATCACCTCGGTGGTCGTCTACGAGAGGTTCGACCGTATCGGTTCTTTGGAACTTCATCGTTTTGAATGATGACGTCGTTTATGACGCGTGTGAATGTTCCGATGACGTTTCTTGAGTCCACGCCTTGTACGTTCGTTTTCCTTTTCGTCGCGCAGGCGTTGATGATCTTTAATCAACTGAGTGAGGATTTTTGATTGCATATCGTACAAATCGTCCATTCGTGTCAGCAGCTTTCTCATTAAAATAACTCCAATCTTCGGCCTCTTCGGTTTCTTGGGCATCTTCGGCAACTTGGGCATCTTCGGCATCTTGGGCATTGCGATTTTGTCCCTCTTTGATGTCGCCGCCTGTGGTGTAACGATGTCGGCTTTCTTGGCAAACTTGGCAGCAAATCGTGCTATTCCTAGCTTTGGGACAGCAGACGCGCGAAACATTTGGTAGTTTTTCTTCTTCGGTTCTTTGTGCGTCCTTTCTGATTCTAAAAAGTGGCTGGTATTGATGTTATTCCTCGACCCTTTCAGCCAAATGTTGATCTCGTTTCTCTTATGTACGTGTCTCTGGTCCGATGTGTGCAAATCTCTTTCAAGAGCCTCGAGGCTGCGTTTACGTATCTGGGGGTCTTTCTCTGATTTCAGCCGCATGAGGTGCTCCTTCGCCCTCTTCAAAGCTGAGAACTTCGCCGTCTCGATGATAGTGAGAATTTTCTCGATCTTCTTAATCGTTTCGAGCTTCGATTTTGCGATGTACCCCCTCTTTTTATCCTGCTCGAGCTCCTTCTTTTCATCGTCATCCTCTTCTTCATTTTCTCGTTATCTGGAACCTCGTCCATCAGTTTCTCATCGTTCTGAAGTTTGTCCTGTTGCAGCTTGACAGCCTCATCGATCTGTGTTTTCTCATTTTTGGTTTCGCTCTCTACGTCATCAATAATATGATTGACAGCTGGGGGAGATAGCCCAATGGTGTCTTCGATCTTTTGGACAACTTGCGCTGCTTTCTTTGTGTCGTGTATCTTTGTAATGGCTTCATCGAGTAATGGGTTTACTAAAACGAAATATCATAAGATTAGATAAATGCAAATAAAGAACTTTAAATAAATAAAAATAAAATAAAAAAATAAAAAAAAAAAAAATAAATAAAAAAAAAAACACCATTAGATAAAGATTTGATTTCACGCGCTTTTTTCTCTAGTATCCCTTATAATTCAACAATTGGTCAAAATCGATCACGTGACACACGACAGTGTTGCTTTCTTTGTGTCGTGTATCTTTGTAATGGCTTCATTGAGTAATGGGTTTACTAAAACAAAATATCATAAGATTTGATAAAGATTTGATTTATCGCGCTTTTTTCTCTAGTATCCCTTATAATTCAACAATTGGTCAAAATCGATCACGTGACACACGACAGTGTTGCTTTCTTTGTGTCGTGTATCTTTGTAATGGCTTCATTGAGTAATGGGTTTACTAAAACAAAATATCATAAGATTTGATAAAGATTCGATTTCGCGCGCTTTTTTTTTTTCTCTAGTATCCCTTCTAATTCAACAATTGGTCAAAATCGATCACGTGACACATGAGAGTGTTGCTTTTTTTGTGTCGTGTATCTTTGTAATGGCTTCATCGAGTAATGGGTTTACTAAAACAAAATATCATATTAGATAAAGATTTGATTTCGCGCGCTTTCTTCTCTAGTATCCCTTATAATTCAACAATTGGTCAAAATCGATCACGTGACACACGACAGTGTTGCTTTCTTTGTGTCGTGTATCTTTGTAATGGCTTCATTGAGTAATGGGTTTACTAAAACGAAATATCATAAGATTAGATAAAGATTCGATTTCGCGCGCTTTTTTCTCTAGTATCCCTTATAATTCAACAATAGATCAAAATCGATCACGTGACACACGATAGTGTTGCTCCACCGAGGACGCCAACTATCATAGCATAGCGCCCATGCGTGCGAAATATTCCGTTGAGGGAACATTTATTGTTGAATAATAAAGACAATTAGCCACTTTAGAAACGAGTAATGGACTGGGAACGAGTTTTTAGAATTAATCTAATTTAAAAATGAACACCATCACAAGAAAGAGCATGTCGTAATTAGCATTATTACAAAGTTTCACAAGGTTTTGTTAGATATTGAACGAGTAACAGCTTTCCAAAAATCGCAAAAATTACAAAGAAATGTATGTTTAGTAGGGACGCTTGTCCCGAGTAACCATACATTTCTTTGTAATTTTTGCAGTTTTTAAATGTCTGCAGTTCAGTTGCTGCTTCTCCAAACCCTATCAAACTCCTAAAACTTACTAATTCTGATATGCTCTTTCTTGTGATGGGGTTCATTTTTTAATTAGATTAATTCTTTGTAACTCGTTCCCAGTCCTCCACTCGTTTCTAAAGTGGCTAATAGAGTAGTTCCATTATAACGAGGGCCAATTCAAGGAATTTCCATTCGGAAAACTGGATGAGAACGAATTCATAAACTAAATAGGGAACTTGCACTAAGAGGTCACGTGGACCCTAACCCCCTTAAATCAAACAGCAGTCACAAAATGAACTCCAGAAATGAAAAGAGCAGCTCGAAATTAGTAAAAGGGCGAAGTTTCAGCTCATAATGTCTGACACAGGAGAAATGACATTAAGAATAAAATCGCAAATTTTAATAGGACTCGTATGGGAAAATGTGCTGGATTGCAAGCTCTTGCCATCCAATGCATTTTCCAAACAAAATCTTAGAAAACGTACGATTTTATTTTTAATGTCATTTCTCTAGTGTCAGACATTATGAGCTGAAACTTTGCCCTTTTATTAATTTCGAGCTGCTCTTTTCATTTCTGGAGTTCATTTTGACACTGCTGTTCGATTTAAGGGGTTAGGGTCACGTGACCTAAGTGCATTCACGAATGCACCAAGTCATTACATACCCAGTTGTTCATACGATGAAGCTGGTTGATATCCATAGTCCTGAGAATACGGCGACTGGGACCAAGAGTAGCCATCCCCAGCATACGGCATTCCAGGATTGGACCAAGGATTATAACCTTGCTGTATTTGTTGCTGCTGTGGGTATACCGCTGGTCCTTGGTATTGCAGGCCTTGAGGTTGTTGCACTAATTGTTCATCGTTGAATTGTTGATCCAGCGGATTCACTTCGGCCTTGTCATCGTCCTCTTTCTGCTCGTTTGTGAACTGCACTTGTGGAAGTTGCTGAATGGGTACAGGTGCCGGCATGGGAGGTGGCGAGCTGCTGCTGAGAGAGGGCTTGCTGATTGAGAAACTGTGGTTGCTGATAGTACTGAGATGGTGGGCTGAATTGAACATTTTGTTGAACTGGCACCGCGGGCTCAAGTGGAGCAGGTGCATCGAATTGGGGGTACATTGGAGGAGCACGAGGGACTGAGGGATTGGCGTCGTAAAACTGCTGTTGAATTGGTGGTGGTATTGCGGGCTCAGGGTGGAAAGGCCGAGCCGTCAATGGCCGAGACCGCGAACGAACCAAGTCTGAAAGCATTGTTGCAAGATTTGGGGCATGAGGTTTGATTGTATTTAATTTTGGGGGCGGCTTGGGACTTTCTGGCTTGAACGCCACCGCTGGCTTCTGATACTGTAGGTTCAGATGAGACAGGCTGTCAGAGAAGGTGTTCACTTGTGGAGGTGCGACCCAAGAGGATTGTGGGTAAAACCTCTGGACATTGTGTTGCACTGGAGGAGGACTTATGGCGTCAGAAAATGGATGCACGGAAGAAGCTGCGAAGGTGTTTTGCGTTAACGAAGAAAACGGCGCAGAGTGACTCCTCATATCGTTACTGTAGCTCGGAGCATGTTGTGCTGAATGGCCGAGTTTGAAAGACGAAAACGTCTTCAGTGGTTTTATACCAGCAAATGGAGAAGATTTGGGCAAAGTTTTGACATCATGGTAGTTATAAAGAAGTTCGTCATGCTGCAGCATAGCCTTAGGTGGTGGAGGTGGAGGTGGTGGCCTCTTTTCCACAACATTTGGCTTTGGATCATACTGCACTGTATTGACTGGAGAAGGGTTGCCCACTTGCGGAATGGGAGCATATGCTTGCAGCGGTTGATAATTCGCCTGATACATATTTGCAGGTGCTGCGTTCATAGGTGTTCCGATATAGGAACTATAATCTTGCGGTACACTCTGAGGAGCCACGTAGGAGGACGCCTGTGGATTCCAACTTGGAGGAACGTCATTGTCCAAAAATTGTCCCTCCAGAGGATTTTGTGGTGGGGCAGGCTGGAAAGGAACTTGAGCAGGGGAGGGAATAGGAGCAATAGGTGCCTGTTGAGGAGCAGAAAAGGCAGCATAAGGATTTGGAGCACCATATGCTTGATCCTGATACTGTGACATATAGTTGGGCGTCATCCCTTGGTAAGGATTCCATTCCGGAGCCGGCTGCTCTTGCGCAGGAGGGGTAGTAATTTTACTCCTCAGTGCCAACTCGAGCTTCTTCCTCGCTCTATGTTTTGCAAAGAACTTCGCAACTTCCAACTCAACGATTAGTTTCATCACGTCATTGGCTCCCTTGACGTCCTCTTCCGCAAGTTTTTCCAGTTTTTGAAATTTCGACTTCTTTATCCCATCGTCTTGCTTGGAAATCATGGTTTTGAATTTATCGATTTCGCTGTGCAACGCTGATGTTAAATTCTTTGTCTTCGAAGGCGCAATGTCTGGGTCAAGTCCCATTTCCTGTTCGATGCTGGTGAGAGCGTCCGATGCACCCATAGCCTTCTTAAGTTTGGCTTTGGCTTCATTGATCTGCTCTTCTGAAAAACAAATAATTTATTCAGTAGAAATACAATCACAGTGGAATTTCAACGAAACTTGAAGCGTTTTCAGGGGCGGATGAAGGACTTTTGGAGAGGGGGGATCCAAACTTATATTTACTTAAAACCTGTGGCAAAACTAGTATAGGATAAAACAATCAATTGAACCTCAGGTATGACAGGGGGCTCCGGACCCCCCGACCCTCCCCCTGGATCCGCCACTGGACTTTTAGCCAATACATAACTTCTGAAAGGGGCAAGAGGGAACAGCAATCGAATTATCCCTTTAAGGCGACGCACTAAGTAACTTGCTCATGGCCTTAATGTGTTTCCATTTTCAGACAAATAGGATATAAATTATTTGTCCAATCTATTTCAAAACAATATTTTATTCGTGTGTTGACAAAAAGAAAAGCAATTAGCCATTATCTAAACGAGCAGGGGACTAGGACCAAGTCCGTTAAAAAAACTAATTCAATATTTATGTGTAAACTAGCAAAAATCATTTTCTGAGAGAGCAGATCAAACTTAGCTAGTCTGGAAATTTTGGTGAACTTCGGCTTAATATTGACGATGCTAGAGGGCATCAAATTAAAGATGTCTATTTTGCCATAGAAAACTCTGTAATGTTTTTTGACGGCTTTGTCCAGCGAAACCATACATTCACTGGACAACATAATTTCAAAAGTTAATATGTTTCCGACAGAATTCGCTCAAATCACATCAAACTTTGCACAGATACTAATTTCAACATGCTGTTTCATGTCATAAACTTAACTAGCAAAAAATTGCATTAATTATAATAAACTCGTTCCCAGTCCCCTGCTCGTTTAGGTAATGGCTAATTATTATAATTCACTGGACAACATAATTTCAAAAGTTTATAATTCCGACAGAATTCGCTCAAATCACATCAAACTTTGAACAAACATAATCTCAAACAGGACATCAAATAAACTCGTTCCCAGTCCCCTGCTCGTTTAGGTAATGGCTAAATTATTATAAACATGAACAAACATAATCTCAAACAGGACATCAACGAGGCAAACAGAACTATTGAATATTATTTGAATAAGTACTCTTCCATACCTGTCGAGAAAGCTTGACGCCGTTCTCTCTCAGCCCCACTCATTTCGCTCTCTTCTTCAGACCCTGAAGTCTCACCATCTTCTCCACCAACTTCTCCGCCATCACCAGATGATTCATTTCCTTCTTCAAATGATGTTATATTATCTTTAGCTTCATATAGAGCCACTTTATTTTTCTTCATTAAATCCTTGGCATCAAAGCTAGTGGTACTTCCTGATTCACCGCCGCCTTCTTCCATTGATGTGCCAGTAGAGCCTGAGCTATTGATGTCATCTTGAGCTGGTTTACCGGCACTAACCACAACCGCACCACTATCGCCAATATCAGCTCCTTTTGTAGCTGTTTTGCTAGTAAAACTGATAATTTCTCCATTGTCAGTTTCACCACGATTATCTTCCATTGATTTGGTAGCAACATTATCTCCGCTTCCAGATTCTCTACCTTCATCTTCCTTTTGTTTCAAAGCAACTACTTTAATGTCATTCACTTTAGGGCTGGTGGCAAACATAAAGGAATCTGGTTCTTCACCGTTTCCATCCAATGGTTTAGGAGCAATCGTATGTACTTTTCCTGGTTCGTCTTCCATTGGTTTGGCACCCACACGTCTAGATTCCATTGGTGTTGGCAGATTCTACTCCATTGTCCTCCCACACCTGAGATATCTAGATCCTGGCCTTTTTCTTCCATCGGCTTGGTATAAGTGTTGTCTCCGCTTCCAGATTCTCCTCCATTGTCTTCCATTGGTTTGGCACCCGCAACTGAAGTATCTAGATCCTGGACTTTTTCTTCCATCGGCTTGGTATAAGTGTTGCCTCCGCTTCCAGATTCTCCTCCATTGTCCTCCATTGGTTTGGCACCCGCAACTGAGGTATCTAGATCCTGGCCTTTTTCTTCCATCGGCTTGGTATAAGTATTGTCTCCGCTTCCAGATTCTACTCCATTGTCCTCCATTGGTTTGGCACCCGCAACTGAGGGCTTGGTATAAGTGTTGTCTCCGCTTCCAGATTGTCCTCCATTGTCTTCCATTGCATTCGCAGTAACCACAACATGTTCACTACCACCGCTATGATCACCACTTATTTCACCGCCGCCTTTCTCCATTTCTGAGCTTAGAGCACTTGGAAGGGTATTGTTATTCAAACCTGATAGATCGTCGACATGTGCTGCGGTGGCACCCTCCTTCTTCGCTGCTGCGGGTACAGTGTTTGGGAGAGGTTTGATTTTCACACCACCAATGGCGTCATTGTATGTAGTTTCATTTGAACCTTCGAGGCTTATGTTTTCCAAGTTTTGTTTATTTTCAAAAATGTCATCCAGATGACTTTTGTCTTCTTTCTTAGGCTTTGGCTTTTCCTCGGCGTCTTTCAATGTTGACAGTAAGTTCACTTTTTTCTTTGGAGATTCCTTATGAACATCTTCCAACGATGCCAAAACATTATGAGACGATTGCCATTCCTTTTCCATATTCTCATCATTCTCTTTCTTTTCTTTTTGTTTCTTTGCCTCTTTGTCTTTTGCCTTTTTCTCGGCGTCCTTTGCAAGTAGCTCTTGAAAGCTCAACTCAGGTTTTTCTTTGGACTTGGATTCTACTGTCTCCGTGTTCTGTCCTTGCTCTTCAAAGTTTTGCTTCGCTTTGTGAATTGAAACTATGTCAGTGTCGTTTCTCTCAAAAACCGTTGGCCACACTTGTTCTGTCATCGTACTATGTTCCTCGAAATGTTTGCTGTTCGCGTTGTTGTTCGATTCTTTGTGCGAAATGACTGTCGGATTTCTCTCAGATTCTTTTGGCAGCACGTTTTCCATGTTTTGCACTGGCTCCTTCAAATTGGCGGCTTTGACTTTGTTGCTTGATTCTTTGCTGTAACTATCTTTAGCCTTTTTCTCAGTTTCTTTTGGCAGCGCATTTTCCACGTTTTCCACTGGTTTCCTCAAATGGTCGGCTTTGACTTTGTTGCTTGATTCTATGTTGTAACTATCTTTAGCCTTTTTCTCAGATTCTATGGGCAACACCTCTTCAGAGTTCGGCTGTTGTTCCTTAAGTGTTTTATCTGTGTGTCCCTGTACGTCACTGCTCGATTCTTTGTAAGAGCTGTCCTTCACTATGTTCGAAGAATGCGTGGGCAACAATTCTGCATTTTGTCCCTGCGCTTCAAAATGTTCTTCTTTTGTTTCCTTAACATTGGTGCCATAATTTGGTGCATTATCTGTTGGGCCGCTCAAATTACTCTCAGCTGGAACCACCGTGGGAAACCCTTCCACAGTCTGTCCCTCATATTGCACATTGTAATCTGTGTGGTCTTGATCAGAGGGACCGCTCAAATTCCTCTCAGGAACCACCGAAGGCAACTCTTCTACACTTTGTCCCACATTCCCTTGCGAAGGCAACATTTCTTATTACACTTTGTAATCTTTGTGTCCCTATCAGAGGGGCCTCTCAAATTCCTCTCAGGAACAACCCTTGGCAACTCTTCTACACTTTGTCCCACATTATTCCCTTGCGATTCGAAGTGTTTATCATTTCCATATTGCACTTTGTAATCTTTGTGATCCCTATCAGAGGGGCCTCTCAAATTCCTCTCAGGAACAACCCTTGGCAACTCTTCTACACTTTGTCCCACATTATTCCCTTGCGATTCGAAGTGTTTATCATTTCCATATTGCACTTTGTAATCTTTGTGATCCCTATCAGAGGGGCCTCTCAAATTCCTCTCAGGAACCTTCGTGGGCATCGTTTCCACACTCTGCACCTCATTATTCCCTTGCGATTCGAAGTGTTTATCATTCTCATATTGCACTTTGTAATCTTTGTGATCCCTATCAGAGGGGCCTCTCAAATTCATCTCAGGAACCTTCGTGGGCATCGTTTCCACACTCTGCACCTCATTATTCTCTTGCGATTCGAAGTGTTTATCATTCTCATATTGCACTTTGTAATCTTTGTGATCCTTATCAGAGGGGCCTCTCAAGTTCATCTCAGGAACCTTCGTGGGCATCGTTTCCAACTCTGCACCTCATTATTCTCTTGCGATTCGAAGTGTTTATCATTCTCATATTGCACTTTGTAATCTTTGTGATCCCTATCAGAGGGGCCTCTCAAGTTCATCTCAGTAACCTTCGTGGGCATCGTTTCCACACTCTGCACCTCATTATTCCCTTGTGATTCGAAGTGTTTATCATTCTCATATTGCACTTTATGAGAGGGGCCTCTCGATTTACTCTCAGAATCCTCCGTGGACAACTCTTCCATACTCTGCCCTTGTTTTTCGATAGTTTCATCTTTGATATCCTCCACTTTGTTGTTGTCTGATTCTTTGGATGAATTCTCGTCGACATTTGTCGCAGAATTGGATGTCGTATACTCATTATTATGTCCAGTCTTTTCAAATTCTCGACCGCTGTGCTTATAGTTCGTCGTCCACTTCTCTCCCGCGCTGTCTTTAGGCTGATTACCTTCTGACTTCACATCAGTGTTCTGTTCTAGTGATTCAAACTGTACATGTTCCTTCTCTTTTTTCATTTTGTAATCTGGTACTATAATTGTACTATAGGTTTGTCTAAGCTCCGTCTCTGGCATGTTGGCAGTGAATTGTTCACCTCCCACGCTGTTTTCGTCTATATCTTTCATTTGGTCAACATGGGGCACACTATTATCTTGTTGGTCAGAATCGTCGTTCGTCTCTTCGTTCATGTTAGAATCACTTCCATCGTCAATGTTTTGATCGGGAGAAGACACGTGTTCTGCAAATAAGAAGTACAAGAAGAACTTAGCATGGTGTGCTTTGACATACAGCAGAACCCCTTTATTTTCTATATTTTCTTACTCACTTGTAAAGAGCATTGAGATTTATATGTAATGCGCTTTTTCAAGAATTAAATTATTATTATTATTATTATTATTATCACGTGACCAGGGTTGGTTTAGGATAAAGCCTGGTTTACACTAGCGGCATAAGTATAAACACATTTCTATTATCCTTATAAATATGCTGTGGCGGATTTAGGGGGGGGGGTTCATTGGGTGTCCGTGCACCCCCCCCCCCCCCCCCCCCCCCCCCCTTGCCCCTTGCTGCCCAGGAACAATTCAATAATACGACTTTTTTTAAATACAAAAAATCGGTGCGCGTAGCATTTCCACCTCAAAATCCTAGATCCGCCCCAGATATGTGTATGAATAATAAAAAGTCTAAAAACACAAGCAACATACGCAGACTCAGGGAACACTTTATGCAATAGGTTTGAGAAAAGACAAGCAAATCTACGGTACCGCGACACTCAAATGGCTTCCTTTCTGAACCAATCAAAAAGCGTGCAGATGCATCTCATCCGATCAAACTCTTTCCACAGGGCACGGTACCGCGACACTCAAATGGCTTCCTTTCTGAACAAATAAAAAACGTGCAGATGCATTTCATCCAATCAAACTCTTTCAATACGGCACAGTACCGTGACACTCAAATGGCTTCCTTTCTGAACAAATAAAAAAACCTGCAGATGCATCTAATCCAATCAAACTCTTTCAATACGGCACGGTACCGCGACACTCAAATGGCTTCCTTTCTGAACCAATCAAAAAGCGTGCAGATGCATCTCATCCAATCAAACTCTTTCAATACGGCACGGTACCGCGACATTCAAATAGCTTCCTTTCTGAACCAATCAAAAAGCGTGCAGATGCATCTCATCCAATCAAACTCTTTCAATACGGCATGGTACCGTGACACTCAAATGGCTTCCTTTCTGAACCAATCAAAAAGCGTGCAGATGCATCTCATCCAATCAAACTCTTTCAATACGGCATGGTACCGTGACATTCAAATGGCTTCCTTTCTGAACCAATCAAAAACGTGCAGATGCATCTCATCCAATCAAACTCTTTCAATACGGCATGGTACCGTGACATTCAAATGGCTTCCTTTCTGAACCAATCAAAAACGTGCAGATGCATCTCATCCAATCAAACTCTTTCCACAGGGCACGGTACCGCGACACTCAAATGGCTTCCTTTCTGAACCAATCAAAAAGCATGCAGATGTATCTCATCCAATCAAACTCTTTCAACACGACACGGTACCGCGACACTCAAATGGCTTCCTTTCTGAACCAATCAAAAAGCGTGCAGATGTATCTCATCCAATCAAACTCTTTCAATACAGCATGGTACCGTGACACTCAAATGGCTTCCTTTCTGAACCAATCAAAAAGTGTACAGATGCATCTCATCCAATCAAACTCTTTCAATACGGCACGGTACCGCGACACTCAAATGGCTTCCTTTCTGAACCAATCAAAAACGTGCAGAAGCATCTCATCCAATCAAACTCTTTCAATACAGCATGGTACCGTGACACTCAAATGGCTTCCTTTCTGAACCAATCAAAAAGTGTACAGATGCATCTCATCCAATCAAACTCTTTCAATACGGCACGGTACCGCGACACTCAAATGGCTTCCTTTCTGAACCAATCAAAAACGTGCAGAAGCATCTCATCCGATCAAACTCAAGGTGCGGTGCGGTGACTTCCCCACTCATACGAAAATGACTCTAAAGCGCTCGGCAAAAAACACCCCATTTTTCCGTTACCTGCAGAGGAAGCGAAGAACTGTGATTGGTTAACTTCTTCATCATTCTGATGCGGTGACGAATCGCCGTGAGGAGGTTCTAGAGGGGCGTTTGCAGTCAAAGATGTCCCTTCATCCGGGACTTCATTTTCTTCAGCGGTTGAGAAGAAACTGGGTCCCAACTCTGGATCAGTCTTTTCTAGTTCTACGGCATCTTCAAAGAGTTCTTGGAAAACAGAACCAAGAATGAATAATAATAATAATAATAATAATAATAATAATAATAATAATAATAATAATAATAATAATAATAATAATAATAATAATAATAATAATAATAATAATAATAATAATAATCGTCTTCTTCCAATTCCCGCGTGCTTCTATAACTCAGTAGAGCACGCTGCCTCCTTTTCTATTTCTTCAAGAGCGCTTTTTTTAAATAAACAAATCAATTGAATTATTTTTAAAATAGAAATAATTACGAAAATCAGTTACCCTGTTGAGATGAGTCTCGCACTAAAAGGGACACTACACACAAGAACAGTGCTCTCAAGAATATGGATGAGGACATCTGTATTTCTAAATAAGAAAAAGTAGACATGTAATAACCGTATACAGTTGAACCTCCATTTGCGACCACTCCCGTAAGCGACCACCTCTCCTAAGCGACCAGTTTTCCAAAATACAACTAGACGCTCTACTATAAATATAGCGTGAAGTCGGGCTTCTATTAAAGCTTACCACAACACAAAATAACAGCGATACAAAGTATAGAAGACATTAGCCATTACCTAAACGAGCAGGGGACTGGGAACGAGTTTATTAGAATTAATGCAATTACGAAATTAAGTTGATGACATGAAACAGCATGTTGAAATTAGTATCTGTGCAAAGTGTGATGTGATTTGAGCGAATTCTGTCAGAATTATAAATGTTTGAAATTATGTTGTCCAGCCAAAATTTTACAGTGAATGTATGGTTTGGCTGGACAACGTCAAAAATTTACAGAGTTTGTATGGGAAAATAGACATCTTTGATGCCCTCTAGCATCGTCAATATTAAGCTGAAGTTTACCAAACTTTCCAGACTAGCTAAGTTTGATCTGCTCTCTCAGAAAATGATGCTCAATTTTGCTAGTTTCTTATTGAATTAGGTTTACGGACTTGGTCCCAGTCTCCTGCTCGTTTTGGTAATGGCTAATTGACTTCGTTTAGATTTCAATCTTGTGTCAATTGTGCGATAAAGTGATTTAAAAATCTCCTAGTCATCGACCCGGGTCATGGAATACGTCCAAGAACTTCGTTCAATCACTCGGCACTTTTCCTATATCTGAGCCTTCGAGTATGCGCTCTCGCATGCGCATTTAAAACACTCGGCAATCTCATTCGTCAAGTTCTCGTATATATCTGAGCCCGCGATGTATCTGAGCCACTTTGACGTTTGAGATCAAAGACGAAACAGCAGTTTTAGAGCCTTCCACAGGAAGCCCGACTAAAAAGTTCAATTCCAAGTCAAATCACTATAGTTTGAAACTTTTGTAAGCGATCGCCTCTCGTAAGCGACCACAAAACTTGACACAGAATTTATACGAAAGTTACACTGGAAATTCACCGTTCTTAGCCGGTGTAGTTTCGTGTAAATCCCGTGTAGATTAATTAACATGGTTTTGGCATTTACACGCAAAAATTACAAAGAAATTACAAATAATTTACATAGAATTTCACAGAATTTACACAGAATTTACACAGAATTTACATAGAACTTACACAGAATTTCCATACAATTTCCATGCAATTTCCATTCAATTTCCATGCAATTTCCATACAATTTCCATACAATTTCCATACAATTTCCATGCAATTTCCATGCAATTTCCATACAATTTCCATACAATTTCCATACAATTTCCATGCAATTTCCATACAATTCCATACAATTTCCATACAATTTCCATGCAATTTCCATACAACTTCCATACAGTTTCCATACAATTTCCATACAATTTCCATGCAATTTCCATACAATTTCCATACAATTTCCATTCAATTTCCATACAATTTCCATACAATTTCCATACAATTTCCATACAATTTCCATACAATTTCCATACAATTTCCATTCAATTTCCATACAATTTCCATACAATTTCCATACAAGTTTCCATACAGTTTCCATACAGTTTCCATACAATTGCCATACAACTTCCATACAACTTCCATTCAATTTCCATTCAATTTCCATACAAATTTTCCATGCAATTTCCATGCAATTTCCATACAAATTTCCATACAATTTCCATACAATTTCCATGCAATTTCCATGCAATTTCCATACAATTTCCATTCAATTTCCATACAATTTCCATACAATTTCCATACAATTTCCATAAAACTTCCATACAATTTCCATACAATTTCCATACAATTTCCATACAATTTCCATACAATTTCCATACAATTTCCATACAATTTCCATACAATTTCCATTCAATTTCCATACAATTTCCATACAATTTCCATACAATTTCCATACAATTTCCATACAATTTAGTACACCGGCCAACTAGCGTGTGTATAGTGCGCGCGGTCGCTTACGAGAGGTTCGACTGTATTCACGAATCTTACCCTTATCTTTATATTCAGCGACGATAGTAAAATACCATAGTTTAAAAACTAGTTCTAAAACAACTCAAACACTGCCAAAAAACTTTCCAGAATGAGATAAAAATATTCGATTAAATATCACCGAAGTTTATCTTCGTTTGATTTATTAGCTGGTTGTCCTGGTCTTGTAAACTGATGACAATTATCGATCGCATGTCCTATTACTCAACCAAATAAATACCGTGATATATCAAACTGTGTGTGCAATAAACACTTCAAATATACGTCAAAAGACTTCGGAATAAAACCATGAATTTAAGCCGTTTTATGAAATCAATTCTACGTTTTCCTACCTGCACTTCAGGGCCAAACTTTCTCGCCTCGGCACCACATCTATGGCGAGCAATTTTATGCCATACTATACTACTCTGATCTCACTTGGTCTAAATTCGGTCAAGGTTTGGATAAACATCGTTTTGGACAGTTATCTGCTGAAGTTTCTGGGATCAAATCTTCATTCAAACCGGTTCAGTTTCTTGTAGATTTGTAATCGTAATTTGTCATCATTCTACCACGGGTCGCTTTGCACCATTACCTCGAAATCAGACACGGCGAATAATGAAATAAGTGCAAAAATATTTCCAAAGAAATCCTGGCAGTTTCTCATGACATTTCACTTCTAGGAACGCGTCCCAACTTTCTCTAGATTTTGTTTTATTTTCCCCAAACACAGCGAAAAATAGAATGTTTTTTAGTTTCACACCTTGTGGCCTAGCTTGTACGAGTAAATAAAATGGTCGTAAAACACTTGTCGCCAGTTCTCATGGATAATATTTTGTAATAATAAAAAAGGAATTGAAGATTCCATGGTATTATGGTAGAAGCGAACAACAGGTCTCAGCCAAAACAGTCCAGTGATGTTAGATTAAGACCTGTCGTACTTCATAAATTACTCGATGTAGAAATTCTTAACTCGAAAAATTTCTCGACTTTCGTAGCCAGTTACTTCAAACCTTTTCATCGCTTGACCTGAGACGAGTTTCGAGATTTAGAAGCAATTGAAAATGCACTTCCTGAAGCGTTGTTCACGGTTCATACTCCAGTTCACTGATCCCGGCAATCGACCAATCCTACCTTCCTTCCAGCCAGCTTAGAAAATCACCATCGCCTCAAGAATTTGACGATCCTTTGATAGTATTCTTGGTAAATAGATAGCTGTATTTTCAACTTGTTTTGGGGGGAATTCACTTTCCTGTTACGCCATTTTGGGTATTTCTAAAACTCGCCGGACGGAGTGAAATGAGCGATAAGATCATCGATCAAGATTGGCCAATCAGCGAGCGAGAAAGGGTGACGAAGAAAAAGACCATGGATATGTTTTATTTTGAGAACTCAGTGACCCGTTAGACAGAAAAATTATATTTTTTTCGCGTTTATTTCAAAATACCCGTCAATGAAACCCATTTTAGATTTGAATGGCGGTGAATTTCAAGTCAATATTTGAGGATTTTCTCCGGATTTTGACTTTGTAAATAAGCTAATTCTGTAATGAATCAAAAACGTCAGCTAAATTAACCCGAACACAGCGTAGCAAAATTATTAGTGTTGATGGCTAATTTGATTATAGATGAACCAGTCTTGTGATGTAATTTCGGAAACAAATTTGATTTTTATTGACCTTTGTTCACTCAATCTTGAAATGTTTCGCTTAGATGGCAAGTAAAGAATGGCAAATAGCAAACAACTCCGGGTCCGTTCAAACCCCATGGTCGTCTCACTTCGAGTGTTTTTCAGCGCCAAAGTAAAGGAGTTCTAGACCAGGCCAGACTTCGTAGCGAACGTGGCTCCAGACAGACGTTATTGGTGGCTACTTTGACATAAGTTATGACAGGATATTTGGACAACTTAATTTTAAAAAGGCGACCGCCGACTGACGTCAAAGGGGTTGGCTGTTGATTAACTTCGCTATAAGGGGCATGTTTGATTTTTTTTTTTTTGATTTGGATTTGATGACTACCCAGGGATGAAACGTATCAACCAATTACTGTTTTCAGTCTAACAATA
>JAUJYZ010001040.1:347500-360000 GCA_033675265.1 Actinostola sp. cb2023
TTATTCACAAAAATAATTAACTTATGTTAATAATGATTAAGAAATTGAGGATCCAGGATTCCTTGCGGTCTGGACTTCAAGATTCAACTTTTGTATTTTTGTATGGTATGACAGGACTTATTGAGTCCTCGTTGATAGTGTTCAGTGGTATGTTTTGTCCAAACGGCTGCGTTGTCTTCTGGGAATTAGACCTCGTTCCCGGGATGATGCCAGAGTTGATGACCTTGGGGAGGATCGTACGTAATGCTGTTTCACCGGCGTGGCGGATTGCGTTCCCGGCATCCTTTAGGATCTGCATGAGATCACGTGACTCACGGTATTTCATGGTTGCACCTGTATATGTGAATAATATTAGTAATAATAATAATAATAATAATAATAATAATATTAGTAATAATAATAATAATAATATTAGTAATAATAATAATAATAATAATAATAATAATATTAGTAATAATAATAATAATAATATTAGTAATAATAATAATAATAATAATAATAGTAATAATAATAATAATAATAATAATAATAATAATAATAATATTAATAATAATAATAATAATAGTAATAATAATAATAATAATAATATTAGTAATAATAATAATAATAATAATAATAATAATATTAGTAATAAAAAATAATAATATTAGTAATAATAATAATAATGATAATAATAATAATATTAGTAATAATAATAATAATAAGTAGAGGTAATCATACGGTTTGGAGTTCAATTTGCAAATAATTTGCAAATAGTGCAAATTACATTTCAACTGCACTGCTCTTAGCCAATCAGAATCAATGATTTTTTTCATAAATATTATTAAAAATAATAATAATAATATAATAATAATAATAATAATATATAATAATAAGAAATGGAATAATGGAAATATACATAATAATAATGTTCGGAAAAAAAAATCAGAATCGAGCGGTAATAATAATAATAATAATAATAATAATAATATTAGTTAATAACAGGTGCTAATATACGGTTTCCACTGAAAATAATTTGCAAATGGCAAAACTACACTGTGCTGTGGATTTTTTTCATTCAAATTATAATCAAAGATAATGATTTTAATAATAACATTTAATAATATTAGGCCTCACGGAAATAATAATTAATTCTAATAATAATAATAATAATATAATAATACGCAGTAATAATAATAATAATATTAATAGAGTACATAATAATGGCTTAAACTAATCGCGCATAATCATAATAATAATAATAATAAAAAATAATGATATAATAATAATAATAATATTCATGAAAAAATATCGATTGTGATTGGCTAAGAGCAGTGCAGTTGAGTGCAAATTACATTTTTTTCATGAATATTATTAATTGATATACTGTTTTTTCAATTGCTTGGTTTCAATCAGCTGTAAAAGTCCTTTTCTCATTATTTGCTTCAAATTGCCCTCCGTGCTATTTACCTTGAAAAGGTTTTTCCTCGCGAGACCGGAAATGACGTCTAATTAATTCAAGCAATACATATTTTCAGTTACGCGTGAAAACCGTAAAAACAGTATATCATGTCTAACTCACGCGAAAGCCTTTTAAAAAACTGGTACCAATATTATTAATTGGTATTCATGCTATTTCTTGTTCAATTTGGAATAATTTGCACTCGTGTGTTTTTCAAAGAGCTCAAATTGCACTCGTCCTACGGGCTCGTGCAATTTCGATACTCTTTGAAAAGCACACTCGTGCAAATTATTTCCAAATTGAACTCGAAACCGTATGATTATACCTCTACTAACTAATTAGTACTAAATGTCATGCAGTTAACGCTTATTTTTCGGATATAATATTTGCACTCAAGAGACCATCATATACCCTTGTGGTCAGGTATGGTGGTCGCTTACAAGAGGTGATAATTACCGTGTTTGACTTAGACACAGTTGAACCTCTCGTAAGCGACCACCCTTGTTATCAAGTAAGGTGGTCGCTTATCGAAGGTAGTCGCTTACAAGAGGTAATAATTTCAGTGTTTGACTGAGATACTCAGTCGAACTTCTCGTTTAGCGAACAAGATTCAATTTAATTACTATGGTCAGTTTTCTTCTTGTACCTACCTCTATTCTGTTGTACCATGGCAGACAACAAGACACCAAAGAACATAAAATGTATCTTACACTTCTTTTTCGCGTTTAAATTCATAGTTTGATAAATAACAGCACGTACAGGTACCTCAACCATTTCGTGCCTGAAACATTAAAAGTGTTTCTACAATACCAATTAAATGTGATCCAAAATCGTCCTAAAATAAATCTCAAAGAATATCAATGTTTTGGTCCTTGGTAGAAATATGGGAAGGTTTTTGAGTCCGATGATAAATTTGGTCACGTGCTCATTGTCTAGTCTAGCGTAACTACGACCTGTTGTGATCCCATCACACATGAAGGACATTTGCCTGTCATTTGAAGGCAGATAATGAGATTCAAGGACTAGTTTTACCAGCTGATTGAAACCAAGCAATAAACTACTCTCTGATTGATAGCACATGAAGGGCAATGTTTGAAGGCAGATGTAATGTGATTCAAGGACTTTTATCAGCTGATTGAAACCAAGCAATAGAATACTCTGGTTGATAGTACATGAAGGACAGTGTTTGCCTGTCATTGTTAGGCCGGCAGATAATGAGATTCAAGGACTTTTACTGAGCTGATTGAAATTACCAAGCAATAGAATATTCTCTGGTTGATAGCACATGAAGGGAAGTGTTTGAAGGCAGATGTAATGTGATTCAAGGACTTTTACCAGCTGAATGAAACCAGTCTCGAAAAGAAGCCCATGTTTTCAAGATAGTACATTTACAGTGCAATGGAATGGAATGTCAAAGTAACAGAACTTAATAAACACAAAAACACTTGGTTTATGGTTTAGGTGATTTAATGTAAGTTAATCATACTCCATGATGCAGACACTAGTGTACTCGCCCTAGTTTCCATTTATTGTGCGTGATATACTGGAATATAATATTAGTCTTTTAAAAATGTTGAAAATAATATTAGTCAGTTGTACCTATTTCACGGTTTAGTAAAATCGCTGTAAAAAGCATTAAAATGCCGTGCACTAATTCAATGCAAAGCAGTGGAAATGATTATATAATGTTATGGTTGAATGATAGCTACTATTTCTACTGCTTCTATATAGGTAATTGCATAATCATTGTCGGGTTGAAAATCATAAATCATAGAAGCTGAGACCGCAAGGATGGATGGGAAATCAGTTCATGACCCGCATTACATGCAGATATATTCAATGTTCTCGTAGGTTCGAAGATATATATATGAGCTATTTAACTAAGATCCTGCAAGTCTGGATAAAAAGGTCGATCATTTGACGGTGTCATTTGAGAGTTTTAATTTCCCTGAATTCCTTTTGGTCATAGCTTTCATGATTTTCAATCCGACAACGATTATGCAATTAGCTATATATACTAGCAGTTCTTTAGCTATTCAAAACCTAGTACATGCATAACACACTTACTAGAGACTAAATAATTAGGAACAATCAACTATCACTTCACGTGATCTACATGAAAACGCTTTGCAACTCCCGAATCCCCTTGTGACGTAGCGATACCACTACTACCAGAATCCTTTTCGAATTCTTATTCAAATTTTTTAACTCCTATGAGAGTACCAAGGTGTGGGGTGAATTAGAATAACAAAAGAAGCTACGAAAAGGATTCTGGGAGTAGTGGTATCATTACGTCATAAGGGGAAAGGTGAACTACACATTGCTACGGAACTTCGTGTTTAGCAATGGCACAATGTTCACTTGGTCTGTCGGAGTTAAGCCGAATCTATTTCCTTGACAAGAAAAACTTGTTCGTGTAGATGGAGAAAAATGCTCAATTTTTCCTTGACAAGGAAAACTTGCTCGTGTAGATGACAAAAAATTGTTATTTTTTCCTAGCTCTTCATTGACAAGAAAAAATTGTCAAGGTCGTAATTCGAGTAAACGACAACAAGGAAAATGTGACAAGGAATATTTTAATTAAAATGAGTTCAGTTTCCAGTCTTTTCGCACGCTCATTTCTCTTACAGACGCCATTTTGTATTTGCTCGACAGGGGACTGGAATCTTTTTTGGGGGGTTACTCCGCTGATTGAAAGGCATTGCGGGCACAACCGAAACTTGTCAAGGAAAACTTGTTGATCATCTACACGAGTAAGGCTACCTTGTCAATAGAAAATTGTTAAAGAAAACTTGTTGACCGTCTGTCTACACGATCAATGAAACTTGTCAAAGATACTTGTCAAGGAAAATTTGTTCATCATCTACACGAGTAAGGCAACCGTATCAATAGAAAATTGTCAAAGAAAACTTGCTGACCGTCTACACGATCAATGAAACTTGTCAAAGATACTTGTCAAGGAGAACTTTCTCATGTAGATTCGGCTTTAATAACCTCGTCCTGCATGGCTGGAATTAAACCCTTGCGGAAGGCTGTAGACAGAAGCTCTTCAGCATCTTTCATCTCAGGATATTGACGTAAAGCCCACTTGAGATACACAGCGAACTCATTCCAATCCACAACGCCATCGGCATCCATATCCAAAGCGGCCAGGGCTTGCTTCGTTTCGTCACATCTGTAGCATCCAAAGTACGGCGCGAGGAAGCCATTGTAGAAAGCATCAAACTCCAACATGTCATCTTTTACTCCATCTCTCAAATCCCACTCGTCCCACATTGCACGCACCTCGGCTAGCAACTGCTGGGCGTGGATGCCTCGTGGCTTGTCCTCTGCAATGACGTCTGCCATCTCTCCAGTCAGCTTACCACCGGAGCGATCAAACAAGATGGCGAGGCCTACTGCACTCATATATTCTTCTTTTCTGTTCTTGTGGAGATCCTCCAGCATTACTTCCAGCATCCTCTTGGCTCTGGCTTCAGTGAACGTTGGATTTGTTCCAAACAGTCTGGTCAGCCTGGTGACAATCATTTCTGGCGTAGCCATGGTTGACATTCTCATCACCGCTTCTTGACCGAAGAATTCGGCCATGCTCAAATCGTTCTTGTCGGGCTCAAGGTTGGATATTCCATAGACCATGTCCAGAGCTCGCTCGCCGTAGATGACCTGCTTGGGGTGAGGTGGCTTGCCTGTGGTTGTCATGGTGACATTGTGTGCAGCTTCTCGAAGCTTTGTGCAGTTGTACTGCTTAAGTACACGTTTGTTCCCAAGGCGAATGAGGTTCATCAGCATGACAGTTGAAGTGGAATGGCCCATGGACGCGCCCTCTGTGCAGAGACTCGCCCAGATGCCATTGGCACCGTTGGCAAGCATTTCCAACTGAGTAGAGTCTTGCATTCCCCACTTCTCGTGGACGTGTACCAGTAAGTGGCCATCTTTGAACCCACAGTCGTCCATCTCTTTACGAATAGCAGATGTCCACACACCCAGCTCTTCGGGAAGAGAATTGCCAGTTGCTTCCTCGAATATCAACCCAAATGGTCGCTCATTGGGAGGCAACGAGGAAAGGTAATTGACCACTTTGAAAAGGCGCTCTGGGTTTTTATTCATGCAATCTGGAAGGTCGCGCAAGTTGAAGAATATGTGGGAATCTTTGCAGAGATTTTCACGCACCCAGGCCATTCTGTCAGAAATCACTTGGCACATGATGTCATCCGTGAAGACGGTGTAATCGATTCCACGATAGACGAGATCTAATTCAATGATGACGTGTTTGATGCCCAGTTCTTTACACTTTCGCAGGCCAATGGGAATGGTCTTGGAGTCGGGAACTCTGTTCTTGTCAATGGACTCGAGAAACTCGCTAAAGGCGTAGAATTTGTTGAAGTCTTCTCCTTTTTCGTGCAGTTGTTGGATGAAGGTGTCTCCCAGGCGCGTCATGTGGGAGAAGGACGCCACAATGATGTGCTGGAAGCCAATCTTCTTAATCTAAAAAATAATGAGAATCTGATAAGAACAACAACAACAACAACACTTTTTTGACATATAATGAGATTTGAACCAATAATAATATACAAGACTTTGTAAGCAAAGTACACTCGTGCCCTGTTAAGCCGAATCTACACGAGCAAATCTTCCTTGACAAGTTTTCCTTGTCAAGGAAAACTTGTTCGTATAGATGCGGCTTTACATTTGAGCAAGTGTGACTTGTGTACATGAAAGCTTTGGATACACACATGTATCCTTGTTAGTTAGATCGTTTTTTAGTTACCGTAAATGCTCGATTTAGCGTCCCGGGCGCTTATTAAATTTTTAGACCTCTAGGGGGAGGCGCTTATTCGAGGGGGGCGCTTATTGGAAGCAGGGCGCTTAATCGAGCATTTACGGTATAAATACTCTTGCAGCTGGATAGCTGAATTGTGTAAAAACTTTACATGGAAATTACAATCGGTAAAAATCAATATTTCTATTGATACTATCACTATAGCTTGGAGAATTGGGATCCCTGTAATATAATAAAAACCAATAAATAATGGCAATCAATACACAAATGCAATAATGCAAATTCAAGTCCAATTCATCTTGAAGTAGATATAAATAGCATACTGTATAAAGTGAATATAATTGTGCTCGATTGTCAGTCGGATCGTTGGCCAGGTAAGTTCGTTGCTTTCAACTGACTTCTGGATCGGATTTCAGTCATCCAGGTTTGTATAAATGCTTCAGTTTAACGTCAAGTTTGTATAACTGCTAAACGCTTTCAAGGCTTCCATGTTATGTGCCTCTGTTTCAATTCAGTTCACGAATATCTGCATGTTGACATCGAGCGAAGCCGACGCTCGTATTGATCTTCGTTTTTCGCTGCTGGGAGATCTTCTCGTCTTTGACTACACACCGAACACTCTGACGAGTAAAGAGTGCAAGATAATTTCACTCAAAAAATTCCACATGAAATTCCTTCCCAGTCCAAAATAGCCGTCTTCTTCGACTTCGCAATTATAGACACGATGTGCAAATCTACTAACTGAATTAGCTGTGTTTATTAGATGCAAAGGAACAAAAGAAAACAAAAGAGTGAGTGTCTAATAGTGTGTAACGGTGTAGTTAGTAATGCCCAGGTTTATTGTAAACCCCTAGTAATGTTACCTCGTTGTAGATCTGCCACTTGTTCTCAATCGTATGGCCTCGAAGCTGGCCGACAGTGCTTTCACGGATAGAGTTATCCAACACGAACAGCTCCATGGTCTTGAGACTCTTTCTCTCCTCTGCGATCTCTTCCAGCTCTCGTTCAACTCGGTTAATTTGGTTCTTGAAAGACGTCCTATTTTGGCCCTTCTTTCTCCCTGCAATATCGTCCTGCTCTTGGTTTCCAGAACTTGGTTTCCGCCACCAGTGGAGGAACGATTTGGTCCATTTGCACATTGTTGGTGACTTACTAGATGAAAGCAACGTTGTTATACTTGTGTAGTGGAAACGCCCTGGAGTCGAGACATATGGCACAGACTCAGGGCACTGTTTATGTAATACTGAGGTGTGAGAAAAGACAAGCACCGTTAAGCCTGGTTTACACTAGCGACATAAGCATAAACACAAGCAACATAGAGTGATTGCAATAAACCTGTGAAATAGTTAGTAGATCGACTAATAGACACTAGTAGACTTTTATTATTTCCATTGTTTTCTTTTGTGACTATTTGACTATTACACACTGACATCTAATTTTTATACATTATTGATGAGTGTTTTATATTTTTATTTCACGGGTTAATTGCAAGCACTCTAAAGCCCAATCTACACGAGCAAATTTTCCTTGACAAGTTTTCCTTGACAAGGAAGACTTCCACTTGTCAAGGAAAACTTGTTCGTGTAGATGCGGCTTAATAGGTGTGAGAAAAGACAAGCACCGTTAAGCCTGGTTTACACTAGCGACATAAGCATAAACACAAGCAACATACGCAGACTCAGGATCGACACCATTTATGTAGAGTGGTTGCTATAAACCCGTGAAATAGTTAGTAGACTAATAGACACTAGTAGACTTTATTTCCATTGTTTTCTTTTGTGACTAGTACTATTATTATTATTATTATTATTATTATTATTATTATTATTATTATTATTATTATTATTATTATTATTATTATTATTATTATTATTATTATTTCACGGGTTTATTACTATTTGACTATTACACACTAACATCTAATTTTTATACATTATTGATGAGTGTTTTATATTTTTATTTCACGGGTTTATTGCAATCACTCTATTAGGTGTGAGAAAAGTCAAGCACCGTTAAGCCTGGTTTACACTAGCGACATAAGCATAAACACAAGCAACATAGAGTGATTGCAATAAACCTGTGAAATAGTTAGTAGATCGACTAATAGACACTAGTAGACTTTTATTATTTCCATTGTTTTCTTTTGTGACTATTTGACTATTACACACTGACATCTAATTTGTATACATTATTGATTAGTGTTTTATATTTTTATTTCACGGATTAATTGCAATCACTCTAAAGCCCAATCTACACGAGCAAATTTTCCTTGACAAGTTTTCCTTGACAAGGAAGACTTCCACTTGTCAAGGAAAACTTGTTCGTGTAGATGCGGCTTAATAGGTGTGAGAAAAGACAAGCACCGTTAAGCCTGGTTTACACTAGCGACATAAGCATAAACACAAGCAACATACGCAGACTCAGGATCGACACCATTTATGTAGAGTGGTTGCTATAAACCCGTGAAATAGTTAGTAGACTAATAGACACTAGTAGACTTTATTTCCATTGTTTTCTTTTGTGACTAGTACTATTATTATTATTATTATTATTATTATTATTATTATTATTATTATTATTATTATTATTATTATTATTATTATTATTATTATTATTATTATTATTACTATTACTATTTGACTATTACACACTGACATCTAATTTTTATACAATATTGATGAGTGTTTTATATTTTTATTTCACGGGTTTATTGCAATCACTCTATTAGGTGTGAGAAAAGACAAGCACCGTTAAGCCTGGTCCTCACTAGCGACATAAGTATAAACACAAGCAACATACGCACACTGAGATATAGATATATACTTTATTGGATACATGGCATGAATAATGATAATAATAATAATAATGTTTATTGCTTATATTGCGCATTTTAACATTTGAATATGATCAAATGCGCATTACACAACACTACACCCAATGATCAGCAGGTGCTCCTTTGAGAGAATGACAGACTCTATGTAGTTGGAAAATTCATTACGAAATACACCTGTGGGTACCATGTGGTTGTTCGAGTATGGCGGTCTGTAGACAATAATAACCCGAAGATTGTTCGAGGCAGATGGTGACACTACCCATTCTGAGTACTCAAATGACTCCGACTGTCCAGAGCTGATCGAAGTCACCTTCAGAGAATCTTTGTAAAGAAGTGCAGTCCCCCCACCGCGATAACCTTCACGAGGTTTATCCAAAAACCTGTAGCCAGCGGGGCATAGCTGGGCTCTGATAGAGTCATCGATTGGTTTTAGCCAGGTCTCTGTAACTGCAACTAGGTCAAATGTATTTCCAGAAACATAATCTACAAAATCCGCTGTTTTGTTTCTAATGGACTGAGTGTTCATCAAGCATAAAGACAGAGGATAATTAACATCCACAGTGCAAGGCTCACAGCGTATGTTGACAAGGTTTGACGAATTACGTGCACAGGTAGAAAACATCCTTTGTGGTCTGCAATGTGATGTAACAATGGAGTCAATTTGTCTGTTAGTTGGACCAGGATTCAGTTTGAAAACCAAATCACCTTCCAACAATGCATGGAATCTGGCGGTAGTATTTGCATAATACGCACATGGGCACTTGCAACGCCTCCGCTTCATAACATTGACAGCTATGCCAGGAACAAAGATGGTGACAAGTAATGCCTTTGGAGACAATAGAACAGGAACAATGACTTCATCAGACCAGCTTTGGTGAACTAGCCATTATTGTGCTGACCAAAACCTAAAGAGCAGGATTTCTTGCGATATAGTAGAGCTTTGGGCTGAAAACATCCCCAGATCGATGCCTTGAGTGCTTATATAGTTAGAACCAAACTTGAACTCAACAAAATGGCAACTTGGGAGGAGTAAGATGGCAAAATAGATGGAGAGCAGAAAAGCCATGACCGTCATGCACGGAGATACAACAAAATTGAATCTGGGCACCATTTATGCAATATATGCAATATATGACGAGCGCCATCGATGAATATTTATCGAGTCCTGTTTGCGTGCACTTGTGTTTATGTAGCTAGTGTAAAGCCGCATCTACACGAACAAGTTTTCCTTGACAAGGAAGACTTGCTCGTGTAGACGACAAAAACATCGCCAATTTTTCCTTTTTAACAATTTTTAACAAAGTTGGCTGGGAGCAAGTTCCAGTCTCAGGGCTGTACATAGCCCAAAATCCAAGGGGGGGGGGGGGGGGGGGGGGGGGGGGTCAGTAGCGTATATAACAGCACAAATTAAATAAAAATAGTACCGTTCTCAGTACTTTTTGGTATCTTTTTCGCTCTGCTAGGGGTGCAACTGCTCCCCTGCCCCTGTGCTGTGTACGGCGCGCCCTGAGTCTATAACAGTTCTAAGGAAAAAAGAATACTTCAAACAGTCTAAAAATGTGGAGAACGTGTCCAGTTTATAAAGTTGTGATTTCTGCGAGTGTTTGTGGTTGAGTATATTTGACATAGTCCTGATGTGGGATAGCAATGAGTCCATTTAGGATCTTGTACATCATAGTCACACGGTCGCGTTTCCTCAGATATGATAGTTCTGTCCATCTTAGATCATTCAGTAAAGCAGTTACACTTTGCTGTCTGGAGTACTTGTTGAATACAAAGCGGGAGGCGTGTCGTTGGATCTTCTCTATCTTATCGGAGTTCCGCTTAGTGTAGGGGTCCCAGACCGTACTTGCATAACTCAGTAAAGGTCTTACAATGCTAAGGTAAGCTCGAGCTTTGACCTCAGGTGAACAGTTGTAAAGGTTTCGCCGGAGAAGGTTTAGGGTGCGAGAGGCTTTCGTTGTTATGTAATCAACGTGGTTGTTCCAGCTGAGGTAAGGATGGATGTCGGTCTCTGACAGTCCGACAGACGGTCTGTCGGAGTTAAGCCGAATCTACACGAGCAAGTTTTCCTTGACAAGTTTTCCTTGACAAGTTTTCCTTGACAAGGAAAACTTGTTCGTGTAGATGGAGAAAAATGCTCAATTTTTCCTTGACAAGGAAATGCGGACATGCTTGCTCTTCATTGACAAGGAAAAATTGTCAAGGTAGAATTTGCTCGTGTAAACGACAACAAGGAAAATGTTGCAAGGAATATTTATGAGTTCGGTTCCCAGTCTTTTCGCACGCTCATTTCTCTTACAGACGCCATTTTGTTTTTGCTCGACAGGGGACTGGAATCATTTTTTTTGTTGCTCCGCTGATTGACAGGCATTGCAGGCACAACCGAAACTTGTCAAGGAAAACTTGTTGATCATCTACACGAGCAAGAACACCTTGTCAATAGAAAATTGTCAAAGAAAACTTGATGACCGTCTATACACGATCAATGAAACTTGTCAAAGATACTTGTCAAGGAGAACTTGCTCGTGTAGATTCGGCTTTAATAACCTCGTCCTGCATGGCTGGAATCAAACCCTTGCGGAAGGCTGTAGACAGAAGCTCTTCAGCATCTTTCATCTCAGGATATTGACGTAAAGCCCACTTGAGATACACAGCGAACTCATTCCAATCCACAACGCCATTGGCATCCATATCCAATGCGGCCAGGGCTTGCTTCGTTTCGTCACATCTGTAGCATCCAAAGTACGGCGCGAGGAAGCCATTGTAGAAAGCATCAAACTCCAACATGTCATCTTTTACTCCATCTCTCAAATCCCACTCGTCCCACATATCACGCACCTTGGCTAGCAACTGCTGGGCGTGGACGCCTCGTGGCTTATCATCTGCAATGACGTCTGCCATCTCTCCAGTCAGCTTACCACCGGAGCGATCAAACAAGATGGCGAGGCCTGCTGCACTCATATTCTTCTTTAATGTTCTTGTGGAGATCCTCCAGCATTACTTCCAGCATCCTCTTGGCTCTGACTTCAGTGAACGTTGGATTTGTTCCAAACAGTCTGGTCAGCCTGGTGACAATCATCCCTGGCGAAGCCATGGTTGACATTCTCATCACCGGTTCTTGACCGAAGAATTCGGTCATGCTGAAATCTTTCTTGTCGGGCTCAAGGTTGGGCATTCCAAAGACCATGTCAAGAGCTCGCTCGCCGTAGATGACCTGCTTGGGGTGTGGTGGTTTGCCTGTGGTTATCATGGTGACACTGTACGCAGCTTCTCGTAGATTTGTGCAGTTGTACTGCTTAAGAACACGTTTGTTTCCAAGGCGAATGAGGTTCATCAGCATGACAGTTGAAGTGGAATGGCCCATGGACGCGCCCTCCGTGCAGAGACTCGCCCAGACGCCATTGGCACCGTTGGCAAGAATTTCCAACTGAGTAGAGTCTTGC
>JAUJYZ010001040.1:365000-405000 GCA_033675265.1 Actinostola sp. cb2023
TATGTTATACACACGACCCCACAGGCTGTACAGTTTTAATCACTTATCGTGTTTAAAATAAAAGTTTACATAACATTACATTACAAACTAGCTGAATATTAGATCATAAGGCACCTGCTGTCTTTATACTCGCAGCACTCGTAGAATCCATGACTTATTTCTTTAGATTCTAGCTTATTTCTCTAAAAGCTATTTGTCTTTACTTCCTTCATCACAAATTTAACTATATTTAATGAAGAGGTGCAATTGTATAGTATTTTAAGTACTTACCTACAATGACTGCAAGTTTTCATGGCGGCAGCCATCTTGAAATCCGTGAGAAGACTGAGCACTAGTTTACAGTGTCTTCTCTTTTAACTAAGATACATCATGGTGATTTTCAATTCCGACGATTTTTCAAGATTCTTTTTGATGATGTACATTAGAAAAGTTCGGGAGTTCTCTTAAAAATGCATTTATATCACAAAACATAATTGTAGTGTCCTATACTCTCATAAAACACCAATAAGCAGCCACTTGTTGATCACGTGACTAACCAAATAACTAATAAAAACATCTTGTATAACAAATCTTTCACTATTACGATCAGTGAATGCAATAGTGTCTGTTAGAATTAAAAAATACGGCAAATATTTCGATTATTTGTCTCTGCCTCGTTTTCATGCAAGCCTGATTCTGAGCATGCGCAGTACAAGGCCCCAGTGGCTAATTTGGGATGGCTCCATATCTGAAAATGTACGTCTTAGGGATGTTATTAACCTGACAAAGTTTCATGCTTTTATCAAAAAAGGAACGATTTAGTCATTTTTTGGTCGTTAGCAGCTGGACTATAAACGCTTTCAAGGCTTCCATGTTATGTGCCTCTGTTTCAATTCAGTTCACGAATATCTGCATGTTGACATCGAGCGAAGCCGACGCTCGTGGCATTGATGGCTCTTCTCTTTTCGCTGCTGGGAGATTTTCTCGTCTTTGACTACACACCGAACACTCTGACGAGTTAAGAGTGCAAGATTTCACTCAAAAAAATTCACATGTAATTCCCTCCCAGTCCAAAATAGCCGTCTTCTTCGACTTCGCAAGACACGATGTGCAAATCTACTAACTGAATTAGCTGTGTTTATTAGATGCAAAGGAACAAAAGAAAACAAAAGAGTGAGTGTCTAATAGTGTGTAATGGTGTAGTTAGTAATGCCCAGGTTTATTGTAATCCCCTTGTAATGTTACCTCGTTGTAGATCTGCCACTTGTTCTCAATCGTATGGCCTCGAAGTTGGCCGACAGTGCTTTCACGGATAGAGTTATCCAACACGAACAGCTTCATCGTCTTGAGACATCTCCTCTCCTCTGCGATATTTTCCAGCTCTCGTTCAACTCGGCCTAATTTGGTTCTTGAAAGACGTCCTCTTTTGGCTTTTTCTCCTCCCTGCATTGTCATCCTGCTCTTGGTGGAACCTTTTGCACGACATTGTTGGTGACTTACTAGATGAAAGCAACGTTGTTATACTTGTGTAGTGGAAACGCCCTGGAGTCGAGACATATGGCACAGACTCAGGGCACTGTTTAATATGTAATACTGAGGTGTGAGAAAAGACAAGCACCGTTAAGCCTGGTTTACACCAGCGACATAAGCATAAACACAAGTGCACGCAAACTTTCTCGCATAAGTATTGTCAAGGAAAACTTGTTCGTGTAGATGCGGCTTAATAGGTGCGAGAAAAGACAAGCACTGTTAAGCCTGGTTTACACCAGCGACATCAGCATAAACACAAGTGCACGCAAACTTTCTCGCATAAGTATTGTCAAGGAAAACTTGTCAAGGAAGACTTGCTCGTGTAGACGACAAAAAACATCGGCAATTTTTCCTTGTCAAGGAAAACTTGCTCGTGTAGATGACAAAAAATATTGTCAATTAAGGAAAACTTGTTCGTGTAGATGCGGCTTAATGTATCACCTCCCGCCTAAATTAGTTTTTTTGCTATTAATTTTGCGGGATGGTGTTAAATTTGTAAATATAATTATTATATTTATAACTATTGCTCGTACGTGTAGACGACGAAAACATCGCCAATTTTTCCTTGTCAAGGAAAACTTGCTCGTGTATATGCGGCTTAATAGACAAGCACCGTTAGAGTGGTTTTCATTAACCAGTGAAACAAAGTGTACTAATTAGAGTGTAATAGATAAACACAATAGACTGAAACAAAATAATTATATAGAGTCAGGAGCCCATAAGTAGGAGCGTCCATACGGTATTGGGTAGTGTCACAGCGTTTTCACAAGTGTGGTATTTTTAGAACAGTTTTCCCGCGAATTTTGACCAATCAGAGAACGTTTCCGGTATGACGTTTTTGTTGAATTTTGATGAGATGGCAGGTAAAATAAAGATGGCATCCGATAGCGAAAAAGAGATTCTTCAAGTGAACTAAACTACGAATCGTCTAGTGATAGTGAGAGCAGTATTGAGTCATTCGGTACAACAGAATCACTTGAAAGTGATAGTGGTGACGATTGTGCTTCTATAAAGGCATCCAAAGCAAGTGGTTCGAAGAACTCGAACACGAAGTGACCGACTGAGAATTAGCTGTTGTACAAAGTTGTAGCGTATGGATGCAAATTAGCCGAAGACTTTCAAAGACATATTTTCGTCTAAACTATTTCGTCAGAAAGTGAATTCAATTTATTCTTGGATGTGATTTAGTGGTATCTTGTAATTATCGTTGTGGAGTTTGAAGACTGACAAGGCTATTCAAAAACAAATTCGCTGAAACTGCATGAGCGACAAGACGAGTGAATCAAATTACAAATAAGATTGGTGAAAGTAAGCGTATTTGTTGTCATTTGTTGTGTCTTTTCTGTTACCTAAAATGACTTAAAAATGGATTGTGAATATTTTTGTGAGTCTGCCGATTTGAAATATATTAATAAAAACACCTTCATTCAAGTTTTGATGTTTAATTTAATAGATTCACTGATCTTATTATTTTATACACATGCTTCACTGTCAATATAAAGAAGAGTTGAGCGAAACTGACTCAAAATTGCTTTGTTTTTAAATTCAGTGACCTTCATTTACTGCGCCGGTACTCAGACATTCAAACAGTCGGCTGGAACTTGTCAATTAATCAAATTCAAAACTCAAACGAATTGAAAACTAAACTGATACATTCTTCGACCAAATGTGATCCATAATGTAGCTCAAAATCATATTTGGTTTCCATTTGGTGGGTCTTCTGACTTTTATTTTTAAGTTTTCTGATTTTTCATGTTGATTGACAAAAGCGAAAAACCAAATTACAAGCCAACTGCCTAAATAGACTATCGCTTTCAATGCACCTTACAGTTGACTTTAACGTTAACTTTGACTTTCTAACTTTTCAGTGGCACAACGCTTCATAATACGTTTGTATTTCTCCGTGAGGTAAACAGGAACTGATATTTCTGATCAGAAAACAACACGCGTTCACATTATCTATCCTCGAACCGCCTGGCCATCACTTCAATTCAAATCCTGTAAGTTCCGACTTCGTTCGGGAAACGCAGTCTAGAATTTTAGGTCAAGGTTCAAAGTAGCGGCCTATGGAATCCCGAAAAGTTGTTGGTATGATAAAATTGTGAATTAGACACAAAGAAAACTGGATAATCCTGACTTTTATTTGTACATTCATCTCTTCGGGTCTTTCGAAATTCCGCCATTTTATTTTTGACGTGAAACCGGAAATGAAACCGCCATACCGGAAACGTTCTCTGATTGGTCAATTGACGGAAAAACTGTTCTAAAAATAACCACACTTGTGAAAACGCTGTGACACAGACCCAATATAGAGCATGGACGCTCCTACTTATGGGCTCCTGATAGAGTGAAGTAGACGTGCTGTCAAGGAAAACCTGTTCGTGTAGATGCGGCTTAATGTATCACCTCCCGCCTGGATTAGTTTTTTTTGCTCTTTTAAATTTCATTGTTATCTTTTGTAATAAACTTGAAACTTGGAATGTATTTTTCTAGGTTAGTTTTTTTCCTTTTGTATAAACATAATATTGGGAATATGATAGAGTGCAAACCATATTTCCGTGAAATAGTACTATTTAACAAATAGAAAACGTTTCCCGTGTTTACATAGCCTGATATAAACACGAGGGAAGTTTGGGAGAAGTCGAGAGCTATTGTGTAAAACCGAGCCTCCGGCGAGGTTTTACACAGAGCTCGAGACTTCTCCCAAACTTTCCCGAGTGTTTATATCAGGCTATGTAAACACGGGAAAACGTTTTCTATTTGTTTTATAAAATAACTACAAGGATTTCTTTCGTAAAACTCCTTTATTTACGCGAGATTTTAGTGATCAAAATTTCAATTCTCCTGAAAAGCGTCAGAAATCGCCTATCATCCAATCAAATCTCACGAAAGAAATCAAAATGGCAAAGCGACTCGACAACTTTTATTTGTTTAGTTTACTGTTTTGACACGAAAAACGATTTGAAGAATGCTGTTTTCTGTCAGAAAATTGCAGAAGAATGCTTGTTACACTTTGTTTTTGTATCCTGTGAACACGAAACACGAAGAAAAGTGAGAAAAGCTGAGCCGAATCACGATCAATGACGAAGAGTCGTCAAACTTTCTGAAATATTTGACATCTTTAATTCGGAATGGAGCACGAAGTCAGGTAGCCAAATATCCACAGTTTTTGTCGTATTTTTGAATCTTTTCGTCGCTTTTCTCGACAAGAATGTATAAACGATGGACGTTTCTGAGACATTTCAAGATATGTTTTCTCTTTGACATATTTTACTAGAGATATGAATGTTCTGGCGAACCCACCGTGTAGCTACAAGAATCACTCTGTTTTTACTCTTTTGTGAGTATAAACACGGCTATCTTTTCTTGATATTTTCAGTCGTACACTTGAGAAAATATAAGACTTATGTGTAGCTAAGTATAACTTACAAAATGGTTAGTATGTGATTGAGAAAACTGAGCCGTTATATTTAGTTTTCTTCGTTTATTGTGGACAGAAATAATTGGACGATTCGTCGCCGGAGTTTCTTGCCGGCCGAGTTTGAATGAACTTGAAGCTCAATTCTAGTAATTTTCGGTTTAAAATCATCAAAATCACATCTAGATAGAACTTGAACTTAACTAAACAAGAAAAACTGTAATTCTATGGCTTTTGTTTAGTAAATAAAACATGTTTGACAACAGAAAAAAATACATTTGTGGTCAGTTATTTTTACAATCAAATCCACTGCATTGCTTCAAGGTTGTTCAAGGTCATGAACCATGTTTACATATAGCCTCATATCAACATAGTAATCAACCAATCAGAGCGCGCGTTATATCTAAATTATTTTATAATTAACAAATAGTACTAAATAGTGTTATCTCTGTTGTTTTCTATTGTTTCATCAGTGCTATTTAGTACTAATTAGTTAGTACTGTTTCACGGACATATGGTTTGCATCATACGACAGTATTTTAGTTATTAGATGTAATTTTCATCCAGTTTTTCGTATATTATTTAAGTTGCATTTAAAGTGCCTATCACCCATGTGAGATTGTTTTAAAAATCTATTCAATATAAACTGAATAGTTGGTGGGTTCAGTATTTTGTGATTTGAACCTTGCGTTTATGAGTTATAGAGGTTTGAAATCTCAACTTTTATGCAAATTAGATAACGTCAACCCAGAAATTATTTATTATACAAAAACGCCCTTGTGCTGATTATTGACATTTGTAAACTTGCAGAATAAATATTTTCAGTCTTTATAAATGATTTTATAACTTTTTCCCCATTTCAAAAAAATAGGCTATTCTTGAAAAAGTCTAAATAAGTTATGGCAAATTCCTTAGTAGACGTCATCAAATTTGCATATTGAGATTTCAAACCTCTACAACTCATAAACGCAAGGTTCAAATCACAAAATACTGAACCCACTCAGCTTTAATATATTGAATAGATTTTTAAAACAATCTCACAGGGGTGATAGGCGCTTTATGCGAACTCAGACATTCAAACAGTCGGCTGGAACTTGGTTTTTCGCTTCTGTCAATCAAATTCAAAACTCAAACAAATTCAAAACTAAATACATTCTTCGACCAAATGATCCATAATTTCAAGAGCCGTTCTTAAGCCGCATCTACACGAACAAGTTTTCCTTGACAAGTTTTCCTTGACAATTTTTTGTCGTCTACACGAGCAAGTTTTCCTTGTCAAGGAAAACTTGTCAAGGAAAACTTGCTCGTGTAGACGCGGCTTGAATTACTTACTTCAAAAGAAGCAGCTTCATTATCTATTGTTTGAAATGAGAACGGCTCATGATTAGCACGACGTCTGAACTAGGCCTTACTGGAAATGTGCTGTGAACGAAATCAAAAGATTGGATTATTGTTATGGTTGAATGATAGCTATGAGTCTGCGTATGTTGCTTGTGTTTATGCTTATGTCGCCAGCGTGATCCATGCAGGCGTTCGATGCAAGCGTATTTAGTTTTGTTTGTATGATATGTATGACGTATATGTATGTATGTTTTAACACAATAGAAGGCTTTACTGCGATTTCAACATTATGCGAACTCAGACATTTAAGGCAGGGCTTGTTTTCATAACCGAAACCGCCCTTGGCCGACCAAACAATAGAACGAATCTATTGTGTTGCTGCATCGTTCTATTGTTTTATATTAATGATGTCCTTTTGAGGCATCCAATTTACCCTCCACCGACATTTTTAAATGTCTTAAAAACAGTTGGCTTGTAATTTGGATTTTCGCTTCTGTCAATCAACATAAAAAATCAGAAAACTTAAAAATACAAGTCAGAAGACCCATGATTTTGAGCTAAATTATGGATCATTTGGTCGAAGAATGTATTTAGTTTTGAATTTGTTTGAATTTTTGAATTTGATTGACAGAAGCGAAAAACCAAGTTCCAGCCGACTGTTTGAATGTCTGAGTTCGCATAATACTGAGTAATGAGATGTTTGAGCTGTGTTTTCCTGTTTTCCTTGCAGGAAAACACTGACTAGATAGCAATGACCTAAACCAGGTCAAGATTTGAATAACAATAGATGCCTCGTTCTACGTTATTTTGTAGAACAAGGCATATCTAACAATAGTTCCTATTGTTGTACAATAGTTCCTATTGTTGTACAATAGTTCCTATTGTTGTACAATAGTTCCTATTGTTATTCAAATCTTGACCTGGTTTTGGTCATTGCTATCTAGTGTCTTACTTGCATGAAGGGAAGCCGGATCGCGTCTTCTGGACTACAAGGCGTTGCCACTACACAAGTATAACGGCAGCGTTGCTTTCAGCTAAGTCACTAACAATGTCATCCAAAAGGTTCCACCAAGAGCAGAACGACAATGCAGGGAGGAGAAAACTCCAAAAGAGGACGTCATTCAAGAAACAAATCAACCGAGTTGAACGAGAGCTGGAAGATATCGCAGAGGAGAGAAAGAGTCTCAAGACCATGGAGCTGTTCGTGTTGGATAACTCTCTCCGTGAAAGCACTGTCGGCCAGCTTCGAGGTCATACGATTGAGAACAAGTGGCAGATCTACAACGAGGTAACATTACTAGGGATTTATAATTACACCGCCAGTTATTGATCAAAATTTAACTGCTTTTCTAACTAGCTTGGCTAAAGGTGCAGTAATACGGGCAACAAAATCGTGCAACTTGTCGCGCAACATTGTTGCGTTGCAAGTTGCAGAGCAATGTTTCTCGTATTACCACCGTTCGCGCAACTTGTCGCGCAACTTGTCGCGCAACACATTTTCGTGTTGCAGGTTGCAAAACTTTGTTGCGCAAAGTAGAAGCTCTTTCTACTTCATGCAACAAAGTTTTGCAACCTGCAACAAATGACCGAAAATTTAATTTGTTGCGCGACAAGTTGCGCGAACGATGGTAATACGAGACACATTGCTCTGCAACTTGCAACGCAACAATCTGAAAATGTTGCGTGACAAGTTGCACGATTTTGTTGCTCGGTATTATCGCACCTTAAGGTAATGCGATCGTGCAATTTTTTGTCGAACAATTCTTTTTAAACTTGGCACAAATATTGATTTTGAGTGCTAGAGTAGAAAAATGAAATAAAAAATGGGGGTCACCGAATCCATTGAGCAGATATAATTTTTCAAAGATGGGGCTTGCGGCCATCTTTTCTGGCAAAAATGGATAATGGAATTACAAGCTCTTGCTATCCGTATAAGTCGGTAATAATAAAAGCAATACTTTCAAATGATACATATGTTAACATAATATAATGAAAAAACAGAAATTTGTCATTTTATTGTGTCGAACAATAAGTTTTCAAAGCCAAAATTTCAAAAACAATACATTTTGACCGTCCTTTACGATCCTATTTTTGGACATTTTGGCGATTTCCTTAAAATTTAGCTCGAAGACCTACCCTCATTTTTTGATATGTTTTAGCTTTCGTAAATACCTACTCAGGGCAAAAATATCAGGGTAGGTCACCGTGTTAGATTTTTAGATATTCGCCGTTGAATATTAAAACGCTTGATCCGCCATATTGAAAGAGCTCTACCACAGGAAGCCCAACCAATGAAAAGTAGTTCGAAAATGAACACTTTCGTAGATTTACTCAAAAAATAGCTCGAAGACCTGTCTTCATTTTTTGATATTTTCTAGCTTTAGTTGACCTAGACTTACAGTGGAAAAATCAGGATAGGTCACCGACTTAGATTTTTAGATAATCGCCGTTGAATATCATGCGCAGGAAAGATGCGCACGAATGCACGATCGCATTACCTTAAGCTGCAGCTGAATTGACAGACGACGAAACGGACGCAGGGCTAAAGTATGAGAAGTGCATTTTCTGTGTTTCTGCACCAAGGTTTTGAGTTAGGTTAAACTTCAATTTTTTTTTTGTTCTTACGGACTGTTGAAAAGCCAAGGATATTACAATTTCACGTACCCACGCTTTTGGCATGCTAATGAAACCATGCTAATTAATGAGCCGATGAGTAGTAATATAAATTAATGGAAAAGGGGAAAAGAGAAAATATCTGCCTTGAGTCCCGCTCAAGGCAGATATTTTCTCTTTTCCCGTTTCCAATATTTTATTTGATCTAACTCTCTCTTTGCTTCCTTAAAATCTGTATTTCAAGATGAGTAGTAAAATAACTAATGGGGTTCCTTCTGCAGGTACCGGTCACATTGTACGTAATTCAATAGAAACAACAAAAGACTCCAAGTTATACAATAGAACGAAGCTAACACAGAACAATAGGTTTGCGATACGTGCAGAAAGACCCCTAATGAGGTACGCGCGCGTGACTACATGCTTCGACAACTGCGATGAATTTTGGTAATAGTCCCTTTTCGCGTTCACAGATCCCGTTGTAAAACCGCTGTACTTATTGACATCAGACGCATTTGTACAGGGTTAGCCTCGAGTCAGTGTAAATTATTCACAAATATCAACAAGAACACGAAAAAATGTTGACATAAAACAATAGAAACATTTTTGAATTGCACGGACTGTTTTCTGAATCGAGGCTAAGCCTGTACAAATGCGTCTTTTGTCAAGGACAGCGGTCATCTCTAAACAACGCGAAACTGGAGTATTAAAATTGAACGGCTGGTCAGTGCAATTTCGTCTGAAATCATACCAGTCATTACGAGCAGTTTCTTCCTCCAGCTGTCGAACAAAATGTCCAAACCAAACTTAGAGCGCAGTATTAGTCGGGTGATCGACTTGTTTATTCGACGTGCGTCAGTCGGCCGTTAACACCGATTATTATACTACTATTACGTAATTTTACCTTATATGGTCAAGAGAACTCGAAAATTATGGAGCCGTATTACCATAGTTCGAAAGCCGTATTACCATAGTTCTAAAACCGGTTTCACTGCAAAGTTTTGAACATTTTGTGATGTCAAATCCATTGTCAATAAGAGTACAGACAATGGAAAACCGCTTGCGATTTCTTTATTAAAACAACAAAGTCAAAAAATCATCCAAAAGCAAGGATAAAGTTTGAAAGAAAAACCGTTTCAAGCGTGCGCTGGCTCCGTGCGCGAGCGATTCGTCATTCTCTGTGTCTGTTATTGTAAAAGAGCGCGCGGACCTTGAAAGGTTTTGAAATAATTATTAGATAAATTTACTCAAAAACGGACAATTATGTTTTCGTTCAAAGTAGTATAATAAATAACTTATTTGGGGTTTTTCCCGTAATACGGGCTGATATTTTACTCGTTACTCGCATTTTTCCTCGTCCATTCGGGACTCGGAAAAATACATTCGCAACTCGTAAAATATCAGCCCCTATTACGGGAAAAACCCCAAATAAGATCTAAGTATTATCATTATTAATATTTCGAGTGAATTCCCATAACAAATGCAGCTTTGTACGGAGGCCCCAGGAACACAACGAATACATATTCCGATTGAAAATAGCCATAAAAGAACCGCTTTCCTTCCAGAGTTTCACTAAACATGGTTCACAAAATGGCTTCGGAATAATCTTGGAAGAGTTATCGCAACAGAAGTAGTTTAGAGCAATTCTTGGGTTGCACGTTACGTCATAGCAGCTTGGATGACAATTATTATTATTATTACAATAACAAAGCATTCCTCATTAGCTTCTCTTGTTTGTACCACCAACATGGTTGCACGTTACGTCATGGCAGCCATGTTGGATCCCGATAACAAAGCATTCCTCATTAGCTTCTCTTGTTTGTACCACCAACATGGTTGCACGTGACGTCATGGCGGCCATGTTGGTTCCCGATAACAAAGCATTCCTCACTAGCTTCTCTTGTTTGTTCAACCAACATGGCCGCTGAGTCTTTGTACTTTAAATCTCCAGGGATTGATTGCAAACCAGCCATTCTTGGATTGCACTTTACGTCATAGCCGCCATGTTGGATGACACTAGCTTCTCTTGTTTGTTCCACCGACATGGTTGCACGTGACGTCATGGCGGCCATCTTGGATGACAATAACAAAGCATTCCTCATTAGCTTCTCTTGTTAAATCATACAACATGGTGGCTGTTTCATTGTTAGTTATATCTCAAGGGATTTTGAGTCATGTGGTCGCACCCCAAGAATAAGAGCTGTTCTATGATTGGTTCAAATCTCATTATATGTCAAAAAGTGTTGTTGTTGTTGTTGTTGTTGTTGTTGTTCTTATCAGATTCTCATTATTTTTAGATTAAAAAGATTGGCTTCCAGCACATCATTGTGGCGTCCTTCTCCCACATGACGCGCCTGGGAGACACCTTCATCCAACAACTGCAAGAGAAAGGAGAAGACTTCAACAAATTCTACGCCTTTAGCGAGTTTCTCGAGTCCATTGACAAGAACAGAGTTCCCGACTCCAAGACCATTCCCATTGGCCTGCGAAAGTGTAAAGAACTGGGCATCAAACACGTCATCATGGAATTAGATCTTGTCTATCGTGGAATCGATTACACCGTCTTCACGGATGACATCGTGTGCCAAGTGCTCTCTGACAGAATGGCCTGGGTGCGTGAAAACCTCTGCAAGGATTCCCACATTTTCTTCAACTTGCGCGACCTTCCAGACTGCATGAAGAAAAACCCAGAGCGCCTTTTCAAAGTGGTCAATTACCTTTCCTCGTTGCCTCCCAATGAGCGACCATTTGGGTTGGTTTTCGAGGAATCTGGCAAGTATCTTCCCGAAGAGCTGGGTGTGTGGACATCTGCTATTCGTAAAGAAATGGACGACTGTGGGTTCAAAGATGGCCACTTACTGGTACATGTCCACGAGCAGTGGGGAATGCAAGACTCTACTCAGTTGGAAATGCTTGCCAACGGTGCCAATGGCGTCTGGGCTGGCCTCTGCACTGAGGGCGCGTCCATGGGCCATTCCACTTCAACTGTCATGCTGATGAACCTCATTCGCCTTGGAAACAAACGTGTTCTTAAGCAGTACAACTGCACAAAACTACGCGAAGCTGCACACAGTGTCACCGTGACAACCACAGGCAAACCACCTCACTCAAAGCAGGTCATCTACGGCGAGCGAGCTCTGGACATGGTCTTTGGAATGCCCAACTTTACGCCCGACAAGAAAGAGTTCAGCATGGCCGAATTCTTCGGTCAAGAACCGGTGATGAGAATAACAACCCTAGCTTCAACTGGGATGATTGTCACCAGGCTGACCAGACTGTTTGGAACAAATCCAACGTTCACTGAAGTCAGAGCCAAGAGGATGCTGGAAGTGATGCTGGAGGATCTCCACAAGAACAGAAAAGAAGAATATATGAGTGCAGTAGGCCTCGCCATCTTGTTTGATCGCTCTGGTGGTGAGCTGACTGGAGAGATGGCAGACATCATTGCAGAGGACAACACGAGGCGTCCACGCCCAGCAGTTGCTAGCCGAGGTGCGTGCAATGTGGGACGAGTGGGATTTGAGAGATGGAGAACAGGATGACATGTTGGAGTTTGATGCTTTCTACAATGGCTTCCTCGCACCGTACTTTGGATGCTACAGATGTGACGAAACGAAGCAAGCCCTGGCCGCTTTGGATATGGATGCCGATGGCGTTGTGGATTGGAATGAGTTCGCTGTGTATCTCAAGTGGGCTTTACGTCAGTATCCTCAGATTAAAGATGCTGAAGAGCTTCTGTCTACAGCCTTCCGCAAGGGTTTAATTCCTGCCATGCAGGACGAGGTTTTTAAACAGACCGAGTGAACAATGTAGTTAAACACGTAGTTCTGGTAGAAAGGGACGCTGCCCAGGGGTACAACAATACCTTTGTTTAATCAATCTTTGTTAATCACATATTCATGTACACGTTCATGTAGTGATACAAAGATTATCTAGCGGTGGATCATTAGAAATGAAAAACAAAATCCTGCAAAAAAAAATGTCCCAAAAACAATTATTGCAAGTACTATACCACCTAAAAAAATCCTGCTTGAAGCTGCCTTTCTATACATTTTGACTCCAGATAGCATGTTGTCAACTGTCTTGCTTGCTTGCAGGAATTTGTTTTAGGTGGCAGGGTACTTACAGGAATTTTTTGGGACATTTTTTCATATCAAGAAATCTGTGCTTTTTACGTAGACCAGCTACGGGGACTGGGCACGAGTTTACCGGTCACCCTGTGTTAGGTTTCCCAGTCTTTTTGGCCGTGTTACAAAATGGAGGACAATGTTTACATTCATTTACTTGATTTGCTGTAAGTTTGGATGGATTTTTCGATAAAAATCGTACTTTTAAGCGAAAAATATTTACAGGGTTTCCTAATATGGTAAGTACATTGCCCAAATATGGACATAGGAAAGCTGGCCGAGAAACAGCACACTTTAATGGGGGATTTCTTGATATGTTTGCAGGAATTTTTTGGGGGGATTGTCACCCCCCTCCCAACATTTCTAATCGGGTCCACCCCTTAGCAACATTATTGTCTTACCCCTGGGAAGGCTCCTTTTATACTGGATCTTCGTGTTTAATGTCATATACAGTTATACTCTAATTGTTATTAGTTCATTGTTTTTCTTGTCTCTACTCTAATAATTCTATAAGGTCGTTAATATTTCTCTAGAAACCTCTGATTCATTGTAAGGACATTTATTCTAATTATTATTATAAATAAAAATCCAATCAAAAGCATATATGTTCCGCAATACTAATGAACGTCCATAAGCGGCCACCTCCCATGCATAAGCGACTACCTCCCATGCATAAGCGACTACCTCCCATAAGCGACCACCTCCCATAAGCGACCACCTCTCATAAGCGACCACCTCCCATAAGCGACCGCTTTGGCAACTAACATACTGGTCACACAAATATTCAGAACATTATCGACCCCTTGAAAGCGACCACCATGCCTGATAATAAGTGTGGTCGCTTAGGAGAGGTTCGACTGCACTTATTCGAAAGTGATTAATAATAATAATAATAATAACGGTTTATTAGCAATCCACGAGGCGGCTCATCTATGCTAATGAGCTACAATAAAGATAAAATATATAATGTATATGTATAAGGATTACAAAGCGATTCTCCATTTAGTCTATAAACTCTTGTCAAGAGCTCATTGCCGACCCCCTTGTAAGCGACCATAATAAATGTGGTCGCTTACGAGAGGTTCGACTGCACTGATTCGAAAGTGATTACAAAGCGATTCTCCATTTAGCTTTTAAAATTTTGTCATTAAGATAATTTTTTTTCGTTGGACGGTTTTTCTAGATATACTGAAATAAATATTGTGTCATACAATAACTTCTAAATTCTCGCGCGCTGATTGGTTGTTTTCAATGATGGATAAATGACGCGTACATGCGCGCGCAATATTTCCGCGTCTCATTTTCTCACAGAAAAAGTTGCAAGTCCTGCATTTTTTCTCCGTTTTGTTAGTTTAAAAAAAGCAAATTGACATGACTGTAGTGTTTGTATATCTGTCTGTCTGTCCTCTTCTTTGATGATCAATTTGATGCCATGACGCAATTAATCGCCACTAAGAGGACAGACAGACAGAGAGAGAGACAAATAAATATAATAATAATAAATATTTTGAGAGTAGGCCTCCGTCACTTTGTAAAAGTGGTTTTCAGGAGAGTTCCAGACTTCCGGTACGCGCGCAATGCATTATGAGATTATAGACACAGGGAGCCCAAGCTATGTTTTTGCTCACTTGGTGCTCACTTTTCCTTTAATAATCTCACAATGCATTGCGCGCGTACCGGAAGTCTGGATCTCTTGATGCTTGTATGACAGATAGAAAGAAAGACAGACAGACACTTAAAAACTGGATGTCAAGTTGTTGAATTCATCGTGGATGACGATACAACCGGTCCGTGGCAAATGTTGGAAGACTGGGTTCGAGTGTTTTGATTGGCTGAATTAGTTACAAGTTTTTCCAGGTGTTTGCCCTCGATGAAAGACTAGTGGAAATATCACTTGAATGGATTCAACGTTCTTTCTCCAGCACATTGGATAGGCTGTACAGTTTGTTAAATTGGAGATAATATTGTCAACATTTAAGAACTGCTATCTCAATGGTTATAACACTCGTACCCAGTCTTCCTACGTTTTTGCCACATACGGGATACTGTCAGCCAAGTATTTTTGTTGCCTTGGTTACAAGAGTCTCGAGTCGACTGCCTCGAAAGCGTAGCCTGCGTAGCCAGGCCCTGGGGAAAAGGAGGGAGAGTGGTGGGAGAAAAGGGAAGGGGGACTGGAGAGGAGTGGGAGGAGCCACCCTCTCCCAGTCCCTTCCCCTAGAGCCTGGCTACGCAGGCTACGAAAGCGCGAATAACTATTTACAAAAAAAACGTCTTTCAGTTAAAAAATGTGGTCAAGAAACTCCGCCACGGCTTCTTGCGTGTGTTCTGTCGACAGTCGATCAATGTCAGCCTGTTTGACGCCAAATTTCTTCCCAATAGCCTTTGCGAGCTGAGAGGCCTCTTTGAGGGAAGCGTTGACGTTGTCAAAGATCCTCTTCAGCTTGTTCTGTGTTTCACAGTGCGCAAGAAGCGCTTGAGCGACCTTGAACTTCAAGGAGTTCGTCTTCTTGATTTTTTGCTTCAAAGACGAGAGTTTCTCGTACGCGAGTGCGGAGTGGCTTTTCAGTTGCTTTGCGCTGAGTTTATCCTTCTTTAGAACCTTGGGCTTTGAAATTATTTTAGACTTGGCTTTCTTGTTGACTGGAATTTTCTTGGTGAATTTCGAGGCAAATTTCTTCGGTTTTACGATCTTTTTTTTCTTGGCGATATTCGCGGTCTTCCCAGCATCCTTTGCAGGCTTACTTCGAGTCACTTTCCTATTTTTAGTCCCAGATTTCGGGACGACTTTCAATCCCTTCTTTGCTTTCACAGTTTGTATCTTCTTAATCACTTTCATTCTCTTTCCCTTCTTTTCACTTTTCACTACTCTTTTCAAAATCGTCATTTTCCCCTTTTTTATTTTTCCCGATAGATAATTCGCCATTCGAAAGTACTTTCCCAAGTTCATATTTTTAAGCAACTTTTTCAAAACCGATTTCGGAATTTGGTTGATGATTTTCAAACTTTTCTTCACAATCTTCACGTCTTCTCCTTTGTTGGTGACGACGATCCTTTTGGCCGGGTCAGCGGCTATCGCCTTGAGAAGATCAGGCAAAGCGAACTTTTTGGGTTGGAGCTTGTGGGCATGCGCAGTGGGTCGCTTCTTTGGTTTCAAAACTTTGGATCTATTAGTGGTTTTACTTTTCTGAATTCGCTTGACGTTTTTAATGTTTTGTTTCTTGAGAGTTTTGGGGACCGTTTTTCGCTTTTTAGACTTTTTTGTTAATGTTTTTCTCGTCTTTTTCCTGTTGGCCTTCCTTTTGAACATTTTGACTGACTTCTTCTTGTCATGGTTTTCTCGCTGCTTTTCTTGGTGGGGAGCATTCATCAAGTCCTTCATGACATCTTGTATCGACTCCCCTTCTAGGCCATCACTGGAATCCTTGACATCTCTCTTGGACCTGGAGTGATCACGTGACTGACCACGTGAAAGATCACGTGCGTGCCCACGTGCCTGACCAACTGTATCATCGCGTTTAAGAAGATGATCACGTGCCTGATCACGTGCCTGATCCCCTTCTAAGCCATCACTGGAATCCTTGACATCTCTCTTGGACCTGGAGTGGTCACGTGACAGACCACGTGAAAGATCACGTGCGTGCCCACGTGCCTGACCAACTGTATCGCGTTTATGAACATCACGTGACTGACCACGTGAAAGATCACGTGCGTGTCCACGTGCCTGACCAACTGCATCATCGCGTTTATGAACAATATGATCACGTGCCTGATCACGTGCCTGATCATGTGACTTCATCCATTTCGTATGCTCGTCGATCCAACTGTACAATTCATTGGCCAAGTGATCACTCTCTCCTTTAAGATTCTTAATCAGATATTCGACGTCTTTCTTGCCTTCTTTGACGGCCACTGTCGATTGGTCACGTGATTGGTCATGTGGTTGGTCACGTGATTTTTTCAATGTTTCGAAGCCCTTCTTGTGATGATCGATCCATGTGTAGATTTCATTGGCTACTTTGTCACTTTCGCCTCTGAGCTGGTCGATCAAACGTTCGAGGTTCGGTTGTTTAGTTCCTGTAGTACAAATGAAGTGCTTAGCTACAAACATGCAACGACAATAGCGTACACACCCCAGGGGGAGGGGTACTAGGGCTTTGATTTTTGTTGTTGTTGTTTGATTAATTTTCTTGGTTGGTTTATCTTTAATTGCCGCTTTGGGGCCACGAGGGTTTTTTTTAGAGGGGGGGGGGAGGTGATGGGGGGTTAGTGGGATTCACATATGAAAAGGTTTTTTTTTTCGGGGGAGAGGGGGATGGTGGGGTGATGGTTTTTGTCCATGGGGGAAGGTTAAGAGGGGGGGGTGGTTTTTTTTTTCGGGGAGAGGGGGATGGTGGGGTGATGGTTTTTGTCCATGGGGGAAGGTTAAGAGGGGGAGGGTGTTTTGGGGGGGGGGGGGGGGGGGGGGGGGGGGGGGGGGGGGGGAGAGGGGGTGGTGAGATAATGGTTTTCGGGGCAGAGGAAGGGTAATAGTTTTTGAGTTCATGGTGATGCATGTTTGTAAGCAGACTAGTTTTGAAGGTATCAACAAAGCATACAACAATAATAATAATAATAATAAACTTTATTTCACGAGGGTACATTTAACAGTTTTCACTGATGAACTCATGGCCCTCAAATAAATGGTCTACAAACAACAGCATGATTGTAAATTCAACTAAGACCAAAGTGGTTCTTATTACATAACTGGTCGACGCTTAGATAAGAAAGTTAGAAGACCGAAACTTAACACTAAATGCTCATAGCAGTGTCATTGATCAATCTACCTCTGAGAAACTACTGGGTGTTCGAATTCAGTGATGAGAAACTAAAATTTGACGAGCATATCGAGGATCTAAGTAAACGATCAACATGCGGGACATACGTACCTTCAGAGGACTGGAGAACAACAACCAGAAGAAAGAAAGCACCAAGAAGCTTTAGCGTGTTACCCGCCATATCAATCAATCATACTATAAATTATAAAACATTTAGCTAGAAATGTGTATCTATTTCCTCCCGTGGGGTGGTGGTGGGGTAGGGAGGGTGGGGAGGGTGGGGGGGGGGGGGGGGTAGGTAGGGGAGGTATCGTATGTACTTATAAATGAACTGGCTGGCTGACTCCTATTAGCCCTAGATTACTTCAGGTAGCCAGTACCCGTTGTTATTCTAAATAATATTAATACTGTTTATATGGTTTACAGTGCGACTACACCAACCAAGGCCACCCAAACAAATTTTGAATCAAATTTTCTAATCACATTTGTGACGCTGAATAACAGAATGATGTCGAATTCTACAATTTAAACTGTTTCTTGTTCACTCTTGATCATATGCATACACATATAAAGTAAAATATATGCTTTTAAAGCGAAAATTTGTGCAGATTCTATTGTTTAAATACTCAATTGTGATTGGATAATTTCACGGTTTTTCGCCGCCATTTTGAATTGGGGCAAACTTGGCAAAATTTATAGAAATCTGGATCGCTTTGACTTGCCGTAACTCCGCACGGTTTAGTTGGATTTTCAAAATTTAAACTTTGATAATCAGCAGGCATGCATATCAGTTGTTGGAGTGAAAATAAGACCAATGTAGGTGTTTTAACTACCTTTTTCGAGTCAATCTTCTTTTCACGAATGTATCTTAATATTTCGAGCTAATTTGCATATTAACGTGCCGAACGTTTTATTTTGAAAACAAAAATCTTTTTTTCTCGATTTGTAGCCTTCCAATACCCATCATATTATAGGACATAAATAACAAAGAAAACATATTTTCTAAAATGATACGTTTTTGAAAATCCAGCGAAATCGAGCGGTGGTACGGCAAGTCAAAGTGATCCAGATTTCTATTAATTTTGCCGAGTTTGCCCCAATTCAAAATGGCGGCGAAAAACCGTGAAAGGGCTTATTAGCCACTTCCAAATCGAGCAGGGGACTGGTACCAAGTCCGTAAAACTAATTCAATTTGATAAGTTTCAGGAGTTTGATAGGGTTTGGACAAGTAGCAACTGAACTACAGACATTCAAAAACTGCAAAAATTACAAAGAAATGTATGGTTACGGGGGACGCTTGTCCCCTGTAACATACATTTCTTTGTAATTTTTGCGATGTTTGGAAAGCTGTTACTCGTTCAATATCTAACTAAACCTATTGAAACTTTGTAAACTGACTAATTCTGATATGCTCTTTCTTGTGATGAGGTTCATTTTTTAATTAGATTAATTCTAAAAACTCGTTCCCAGTCCTCCACTCGTTTTTGAAATGGCTAATTGGGCATCATTTTCTGAGAGAGCAGATCAAACTTAGCTAGCCTGCAAAGTTTGGTGAACTTCGGCTTAATATTGACGATGTTAGAGGGCATCAAAGATGTCTATTTTCACATACAAACTCTGTAAATTACATTTCATCGATTAATAAAAATAGTGAAACTAATGTAACTCTAATTTTAAATTTATTTTAAAGATCATTTTAAATCATTTTATATTTGGTTAGTAATGATGATTGCCGAAGAGCGTTTGCTGTTGTGGAAGTTTCTTGTAAAATGCGCGTTACTTTGGCTTGAACTTATTGCGATTCATTGCAAGTCAGTGCTTGGAGGAATGGAGCCGAAAGCGTGACATTCCTGTCAATAAATTTCTCTCGATTTGAATTTCGAGTGTTTTCAATTCATTTTGTCCAATGTCGTAAAAATTCCAGTGTAAAATTCTTTGCACGATATTACATATTCTCCGAAATGAAATCACAATACTGATAATCCAAAAACAATCGAAAGAATATAAGCTTAACTACAAGTATTGGCTAGACTTTAGAATGCCCTGTCACATTATTTGTATAACAAAAGAATCTGGAAGAATCTATTGTATATTTCGTCGTTCTCAAAGAGCGCCGCTACTAGAGCTTGATATAGTGAGGGTATTCTAAAATTGCTCCCAAGTATTCACTTATGTTAGATCGATGTTTAGTCTTAAGTTCATCACAAAGTTCAACAAGCAATTGTATTCTAACACAACAACGCCCATAATATAATCATGTTATTTCCTCTCTTACCTCTTCAAATGACGCTAAAAAACTCGGAATATCGATCGGAACACGTGTGAGGATCCTGGATGGACGCCACGGATTCACGTCCAGTGTCAAAATCGTCAGAAAAATTGATTTTCTTGTAAATTTAGGCAGCAATTTCCCCCGGGAGGCTGGTGGTAATTTAGTTTATGCTCCAATACAACCACCTGTAAGCTTGACAAACATTATCTCGATAAACTTAAGCGTGACGACACTAAATTATGCATGGGTGAAGTTGAAGCTCGTTGATCTCGGGCCCAGTTCACGCGAACTTTGTTGTTAATGACGTGTACGCATGCGCGAATAGCGTGACTTAAGAGGGCGTGCCTGTTAGAATCGAGAATCTCAAATCAGTTGTGAAATTTCGAATTTGTTTTTATTTCACCAAAACATCCCTTTGGGTGAACTGTTTTAGGAAATCATACTAAAAAAATCCCAGCGCGTTTTCAATTTTGAGAAATTTACAAAAGTTTAAAAAATCAATTAAATTTCCGATTTTACCTCATTAATATGCACGAATTATGAGCCAACTTTAAAGCGATGGCGAGAGCTCGCAAATGTTTCAATCAAATTGATGTTGCTCACACATTGCAAACAACTCACTAGCTTCAAGAATTGCTACAAAGCTTTGAACAAAATCCTTTATGAATATGTGGTTTTGACCTTGATCTACACCGTCTTATTTTACGTTCTTGCAACGGCCAAAATAAGGACCAAGTTCAACCCTCCAAAATCGATCCTGGTACCTAACAAATGGGTAAAATAAATACACTGCATGAAAGCACGCTTATTCTAGTTTTGACAGGCAAAAAGTCAGCTCTGCAAATTAAAACGCGACCGCGCAGTGAAATATTAACTCGTGCCATTTGAACGTCTTCAACGAGATATGCGATACGCAACGAAATGTCCAAACTAACCCCAAAGCGAAGTAAAGTACGAGAGAACCCAAAAATCGTTTGTAATACCTTCTAGCTATGCTTTTAGTTGATACACTAAGAAAACGTAAGTTGTTCTCTGTGAAACCGTATCAGATAAACAACGGACGGTCACGCTACAAAAACCGATTTAAAACATCAGTGACAATGTTGTTAGACGAGGCTTGCAAGTTCTAGTTTGCCACTATCGGCTCTAAATAGGTAGATTTCTGATATTTGAAAAGATCTACAATGTTGAGAATATCGCATGATAAAAGAGTGAAAACATTGTCGACCTTTCAAAGACAATCGGAAGTAACCGGCTAATTAATGAAATTGATCACGAGCCGTTTAACTGCCGCTACGCATTTTAAAACAACCATTTATTCGGTATTCTGTTACTTTGCAACTACATTCAACCAATACGATAAACTTTTGAGATACTTACAACTGACTTCTGTAACTGCATGAGTAGGCCACTCACTAAACATAATGGACTCACCGTACATTTAGGCCAAGACTTGTCACGGTATAATTGTTTGTATCCTGTTGTAGCAGTTTTTGTATCCTAAAATAGCTTACATTGGCCTTTGATCTTCCCTGAATAGCATACTTTTGCGATACTGCCAACCTGTTGCACATATTCTAACGACAAACTGCAGGCCTAGCAGTGATATATGCAATGTTCAGTTAATCCAGTTATCCAGTTAAATTTTGAATAAATTATCTCTGGATCTTTGCACGATGTTTCGTAATTTGAAGTGACATTGCTCAATCCAGTACTGCACTAGTTGGAAATGGCGTTGTGTAGCTTTTCGGCTCGTGTAAAAAGCAACGTGTCTTGTGGAGTTTATAGTCCAGAATATCCAGACCAGTTTCAACCCAGGGGGGTACTCAGGGGTATCAGTGACGGGGAGGTGCTAAGACCTTTTTGGGTTGAAATGTGCGGCTTGGGACTTTTGGGGGGCTAGTAATTTTCCGGTGGACTTTTTTTTTCAGAAATAAAGATTCTGGCAAGGACTTTTTTGGGGTTGATAAAATTGATATCCTACCGTTCTCGATTCAGTATGTGGAGAAAAATGGATGTTGGACTTTTTTGGGGTCTTGTTTTTGCGTTATAGACTTTCTTTTTTGGGTTAAAAAGTTTGGCCTCATTCGCACCTCCCCGTCACTGATACCCCTGAGTACCCCCCTGGGAGTTTCAATGTGTTCCTCTGGCAGAATGCAATAGAGATGTGTCGAGACATCTAGAAATGAATGGGATTAGCGAAGATTTGTCCCTGAACAACGAAACTGATGAAGTTGCTGCTTGCAAGAGGAGGTATTGTTTCTTTGTATCGTTTATACAGTACCATTTCACTGATCATGTAGCTGATGAGTCCCATTCGTTGCTGACTATATGTCCTCGACATCGAGCCGAGTGTGGCATTAGATGGCGAACACGCAAAGTGAGATATTCAGTACCGCAACCCTTAATTGCGCACAAATCTGCTACTGTGAAAGGGTTACGCAGAATAAACAACATGCACTCACGTTTGATTCTCGAGAAAACGGGACAACTTATTGCAGTTGGATCGCGTAAGTAACAACGAGAACATTTACGTGAATCATTTCATGTTTGCCTGAGACAGCATGCAGCTACCTAAATTGCTGAGATCCATGTTTTCTTATTTGATCTAGCAATATGCTATATGTGCTCAGAGTATTTGAAGGTAATTCAACAATAAGAAGAAACAAGGAAATTGGAAGAAGAAGAACGGAGAGTAGTGGCGATACCGCTAGGTACCGGTAGCGCACGTGGTGGTAATTATAACCTGAGTTTCAGGTCCAAAGCCCCTTTCCCCTCCCCTCCTTTCCCTTACCTAGGCCTCTCCTATCCTTTTCCTCCCCTCTCCTCTTTTTCCCCTCTCCCCTCTCCCCTCTCCTCAGTATCCTTTTCCTACCATCTCCTTTCCCCTCCCTTCCCCCATCCCCTATCCTTTATTCCCCTTTCCTATCCTTTAATTCCTCCCCTCTCCTATCCCTCTCCCCTCTCCTCCCCTCACCTTTTCCTCTCCTATCCTCTCGCTCTTCCCTCTCCTTTCCCTTCCCCTCCCCTATCATTTCCCTCCCCGCCTGTCCTATACTTTCCCTCTCCCCTCTCCTTTCCTCTCCCCTCAGCCTTTTCCTCTCCTCTCCTATATCTCTCTCTCCTCTCCTTTCCCCTCCCCTTCCCCTATCCTTTCCCTCTCCTATCCTTTCCCTCTCCTATCCTTTCCCTCTCCTATCCTTTCCCTCTCCTATCCTTTCCCTCTCCTATCCTTTCCCTCTCCTATCCTTTCCCTCTCCTATCCTTTCCCTCTCCTATCCTTTCCCTCTCCTATCCTTTCCCTCTCCTATCCTTTCCCTCTCCTATCCTTTCCCTCTCCTATCCTTTCCCTCTCCTATCCTTTCCCTCTTCCCTCTTCCCTCTCCTTTCCCCCTCCACTCCCCTCCCCTGTCCTTTCCCTCCCCTCTCCTATCCCTTTCCCCCTCCTTATTTCCCATCCCCTCCCCTTTGAGCCTGAAAGTCAGGTTATACTTCTCAACTGCAATAAGTTGTCCCGTTTTCTCGAGAATCAAACGTGAGTGCATGCTGTTTATTCTGCGTAACCCTTTCACAGTAGCAGATTTGTGCGCAATTAAGGGTTGCGGTACTGAACATCTGACTCAGTTTGCGTGTTCGCCATCTAATGCCATACTCGGCTTACCCTGGTTCCAGAGTCTCCAAAGTCGGGTCTACGAAGTCGAGTCCGAAGGACGAGATGTTCTTTGCTTGCCTCCCCACTAATAGTAGCCTCTGGAACCAAGGTATACTCGGCTCGATGTCGAGGACATATAGTCAGCAACGAATGGGACTCATCAGCTACATGATCAGTGAAATGGTACTGTATAAACGATACAAAGAAACAATACCTCCTCTTGCAAGCAGCAACTTCATCAGTTTCGTTGTTCAGGGACAAATCTTCGCTAATCCCATTCATTTCTAGATGTCTCGACACATCTCTATTGCATTCTGCCAGAGGAACACATTGAAACTCCCAGGGGGGTACTCAGGGGTATCAGTGACGGGGAGGTGCGAATGAGGCCAAACTTTTTAACCCAAAAAAGAAAGTCTATAACGCAAAAACAAGACCCCAAAAAAGTCCAACATCCATTTTTCTCCACATACTGAATCGAGAACGGTAGGATATCAATTTTATCAACCCCAAAAAAGTCCTTGCCAGAATCTTTATTTCTGAAAAAAAAAGTCCACCGGAAAATTACTAGCCCCCCAAAAGTCCCAAGCCGCACAGTCAAACCCAAAAAGGTCTTCGCACCTCCCCGTCACTGATACCCCTGAGTACCCCCCTGGGTTGAAACTGGTCTGGATATTCTGGACTATAAACTCCACAAGACACGTTGCTTTTTACACGAGCCGAAAAGCTACACAACGCCATTTCCAACTAGTGCAGTACTGGATTGAGCAATGTCACTTCAAATTACGAAACATCGTGCAAAGATCCAGAGATAATTTATTCAAAATTTAACTGGATAACTGGATTAACTGAACATTGCATATATCACTGCTAGGCCTGCAGTTTGTCGTTAGAATATGTGCAACAGGTTGGCAGTATCGCAAAAGTATGCTATTCAGGGAAGATCAAAGGCCAATGTAAGCTATTTTAGGATACAAAAACTGCTACAACAGGATACAAACAATTATACCGTGACAAGTCTTGGCCTAAATATACGGTGAGTCCATTATGTTTAGTGAGTGGCCTACTCATGCAGTTACAGAAGTCAGTTGTAAGTATCTCAAAAGTTTATCGTATTGGTTGAATGTAGTTGCAAAGTAACAGAATACCGAATAAATGGTTGTTTTAAAATGCGTAGCGGCAGTTAAACGGCTCGTGATCAATTTCATTAATTAGCCGGTTACTTCCGATTGTCTTTGAAAGGTCGACAATGTTTTCACTCTTTTATCATGCGATATTCTCAACATTGTAGATCTTTTCAAATATCAGAAATCTACCTATTTAGAGCCGATAGTGGCAAACTAGAACTTGCAAGCCTCGTCTAACAACATTGTCACTAATGTTTTAAATCGGTTTTTGTAGCGTGACCGTCCGTTGTTTATCTGATACGGTTTCACAGAGAACAACTTCCGTTTTCTTAGTGTATCAACTAAAAGCATAGCTAGAAGGTATTACAAACGATTTTTGGGTTCTCTCGTACTTTACTTCGCTTTGGGGTTAGTTTGGACATTTCGTTGCGTATCGCATATCTCGTTGAAGACGTTCAAATGGCACGAGTTAATATTTCACTGCGCGGTTGCGTTTTAATTTGCAGAGCTGACTTTTTGCCTGTTAAAACTAGAATAAGCGTGCTTTTTGCATGCAGTGTATTTATTTTACCCATTTGTTAGGTACCAGGATCGATTTTGGAAGGTTGAACTTGGTCCTTATTTTGGCCGTTGCAAGAACGTAAAATAAGACGGTGTAGATCAAGGTCAAAACCACATATTCATAAAGGATTTTGTTCAAAGCTTTGTAGCAATTCTTGAAGCTAGTGAGTTGTTTGCAATGTGTGAGCAACATCAATTTGATTGAAACATTTGCCAGCTCTCGCCATCGCTTTAAAGTTGGCTCATAATTCGTGCATATTAATGAGGTAAAATCGGAAATTTAATTGATTTTTTAAACTTTTGTAAATTTCTCAAAATTGAAAACGCGCTGGGATTTTTTTAGTATGATTTCCTAAAACAGTTCACCCAAAGGGATGTTTTGGTGAAATAAAAACAAATTCGAAATTTCACAACTGATTTGAGATTCTCGATTCTAACAGGCACGCCCTCTTAAAGGGGAACTGAAGACAAAATTTATTTTCTCAAGAAAGTTAGATATGTCTTACATTAGCATTACTCGAGTATCGCCAGCTTCAACAACGGGAGTTTTGTCGCAAAACTTACCTTGAAAATTTGTAAAGTTTCCCCAGACTAAAATATAAAATACTTTTCGTAGTGTGGTTTTCTCTTTGTAGTCGGCCAAAGTCATCATCATCATTATCAACCATCATCATCGTCAACCATTATCAACTATCATCAACCATTATCAACTATCATCAACCATTATCAACTATCATCAACCATCATTATCGTCATCATCAACCATTATTATCAGCCATCATTATCGTCATCAACCATCGTCATCAACCATCGTTATGAACCATCGTCACCAATCATCATCATCCATCATCATCATCGTCCATCATCATCATGTCATCATCCGTACAATGAATTTCACTCAGAAATACATAAAAAAACATTTAGTTTATTGTTGCTTGACATTTTATTCAAATTCAATAGCGAGAACTAAAAGGAAAATTTTAAAATAACTGTTTTTTTACAGCAATAAAAAGGTCTCTCTTCCAGCGGTCCAAATGATGCATTACAATATATATAATTACATCCTTTCATTTAAAAAAGTATTAATCAATATTAATTATTAATTATTAATTATTCTATTGACCATAATGCATTGCGGAGAGAAGAATTCTAGCATAACAAATTGGTAACCCTGTGGCGAACGAGAAAGGGGAGGACTGGTGGCTAGGAATATTTAGAGCTCAGTCCTCCTCTTCCCGTTTGACACAGGAAGCCCGAGAATAGCTGCGAACGAAGTTTGATATAATTATCAAATAATATATTAAACTCTTAAAGGCTGATTTAGACGGCACGACTTTTGCCTACAACTGTTGCACACAACTTGCTCGCGCTTACTTACGGCACGAATCGTTTCGTGTAAATAAGCCTACAACTTGCTCACGACTGTTGCACACAACACGAAAAAAGTTGTAGGGATTTTGAATCATGTTTCAAAACCCTGCGACAGTCGTAGCCAAATAAGGTAAAAATATGGCGTAAAATGGCGTATCTTGAAACAATTTTGCTGAAGGGGGGTAGCGCGGGGAAGGTATTTGACTTTAAAATGGCGGACAATGTAAACAAAGCTCCGGTTTCCAAGAAAGTGAAACAAGAATGGTTAGAGGAAGACATCGAAAAACTTGTAACCTTGTAGAGCGAGGAGATGCCGCCACAAAGATTATTTAAAGAGATGCTCGAGCGGCAAAATCCAAACCGAACAAGTTGTACACGATGTGTCGTGAGCTAAAAGTTGTAGCTGTCTAAATGGTACGTAAGTCATGTTGTAAGCAAGTTGTGTGCGACAGTTGTAGGCAAAAGTCGTGCCGTCTAAATCAGCCTTAAGACATCTAACATGGGCGTGTTCTTTGCATTCTTGTTACTATAGAGACCATCGACTTTGTAACCGCGCCAGTGTCCATAATTCCTAGCGGTCGCACACTGATTAACCCTCGTCTTCCAAGTTACCATAACGATGGCCAGCTGAGTAACCAAGCTAGTGCCCACAATTCCTTGCGCTCGCATACGGCTAATTCCTCGTCCACAGCATCCATGTTACCATAGCGACCGTCGGCTGAGTAACCAGGCCAGCTACCAACATTCGTGACGTTTCCGAACGAAAATATTTGCAAATGGCTTACGTCACCAAATGGCCGCCAAAATAGTATAAGTTAGCTCACTAAGGCCAAAGAATGCACAGTGGAGCCAGAATTCAGTGAAGCTTTTACATCCTTGTCGACTGTACATTTTCCAATTAAAACGAGCCATTCTCTGTCATTTGGAAATTGTTCTTGAATTGATTTTTTTTAAAGCCTAAATGTCGGATTCTCTCGAATTCGCAGCAGAGTTAAAATAAAGCGTCCTTATGAATCCACGTCGGCTGTACGACTATTTGACGGACTTTGACCGAACAGCGGCACGACATTGTATCGATTTACAGTGTCATTACGACATCACGTTCGGGTGTATTCGGTGCCGAATCGATTCTTGGCCGATTTGCTTCGGGAAGAACGATTTCATAATGGTAATCAGTCTGAATCAGTATTGACTGCGCGATGTCCTGGCGAGTCAATATCGATTGGCCCGAGATATTATTGATGTATTATTACTGCCACCTCTATACGTTCATGCTTTGTAGCTTTTCTATCCACAGCACAGAAGATTCTTTGTTCTCGGCAAGCAGGCTGTAAAGACGTTTGGTTGTACGAAGCTGAAAAGTAGATGAACAAAGTTCATTAAAAACAATAGGGTAATGATCTTGTTGTTAATGATGATGATGATGGTGGTGATAATGATGGAGATGACAATGATGATGATGAAAATGGTAATGATGGTGATGAAAATGATGGTGATGAAAATGGTGATGTTAATGGTGATGAAAATGATGATGATGAAAATGGTAATGATGGTGATGAAAATGAAAATGATGGTGATGAAAATGGTGATGTTAATGGTGATGAAAATGATGATAATGACAATGATGATGAAAATGGTAATGATGGTGATGAAAATGATGGTGATGAAAATGGTGATGATAATGGTGATGAAAATAATGATAATGACAATGATGGTGATTATGATGATGATGAAAATGATGGTGATGAAAATGGTAATGATGGTGATGAAAATGATGGCGATGAAAATGGTAATGATAATAATGGTGATGATAATGGTGATGAAAATGATGATAATGACAATGATTATGATGATAATGATGATGATGATAATGATGGTGATGAAAATGGTAATAATAATAATAATGATGATGATAATGATGATGACGTTGGTGATGATAAAAACGGCCATAACAGTAGACACGATAACAATGGCGACAATGATTTCTACAATTGCTCATTACAAAAAAGAGCAGGGGACTGGGACCAAGTCCGTAAAACTAATTCAATAAGAAACTAGCAAAAGTGGACATAATTTTCTGAGAGAGCAGATCAAACTTAGCTAGTCTGGAAAGTTTGGTGAACTTTGGCTTAATATTGACGATGCTAGCGGGCATCAAAGATGTACATTTTCCCATACAAACTCTGTATTTTTTTACGTTGTCTACCCAAACCATACATTCACTGTAAAATTTCAAATTTTCAAAAGTTTATAATTCCGACAGAATTCACTCAAATCATATCAAACTTTGCACATATGCTAATTTCATATTTTAATTTCGTAATTGTATTAATTCTAATAAACTCGTTTCCAGTCCCCTGCTCTTTTTTGTAATGGCTAATTCTAAACTCACATCGAAAAAAGCGCTCTTATCAGCTCCTTTTGGTGCACCCGGGGCAGAGTTCCCATGCATCACGGCTGTCATTTCACCAAGGTCAATATATCCCGCACAATGTGCGTCCTCCTTTGTATCGTAATAACGCAACTAGAGAGAAAGTACAAAGGTCAGTATTTTGTCTTGTTGGGTTCCCTGTGGCCACAGGGTTCCCAGTCAATATTATCATGTCTCTTCCTTTGTATCGTAATAACGCAACTAGAGAGAAAGTACAAAGGTCAGTATTTTGTCTTGTTGGGTTCCCTGTGGCCACAGGGTTCCCAGTCAATATTATCATGTCTCTTCCTTTGTATCGTAATAACGCAACTAGAGAGAAAGTACAAAGGTCAGTATTTTGTCTTGTTGGGTTCCCTGTGGCCACAGGGTTCCCAGTCAATATTATCATGTCTCTTCCTTTGTATCGTAATGACGCAACTAGAGAGAAAGTACAAAGGTCAGTATTTTGTCTTGTTGGGTTCCCTGTGGACACAGGGTTCCCAGTCAATATAATTCATTATCACAATGCGTGTATTGTCGGTTTTCACCTACGTCATTGAAAATTTTCCCAGGACTTATATAGAGCAAAACCTTCATAGGCAGAAAGAGCAGCCCAAACCATATATCTCAGCCGAAGCTTTAGTTCAAAGAAGTTTTAGATACGAAGATATGAGTGATCGCTTATGCTCATAATTTAGTTAAAATGTATGGGTCCGCCATCTTGGTGTCCCATCGAGGGGCACCAACATGGCGGCCAAGTCACAAAGACTGAAAATCATGTTTATATTGCAAACACTTCAATTTTTAAACAGCTACATTCATCAAAATAAAGTTACCCATCATTTACTAAGTTAAAATCGTATTATTTCAAACGAATTTTCCTATTTCTACGGCTTTGAAATGTGCGTGACAGTATTGCGTGACAGAATTTGACTCGCAATAAATCGAAAACAAAACATCTAAATTACCTAATTATTTTGGTAAGACTTTTCTTATAACGACATAAACAAGATATCCAACAAACAGTTTTGTGAGGTGAATAGTTTGGATTTTAGCTTTTTGATGACGTCACGTGAAAACCGAGAATTCCTTTAATGCAATTAGAGAAAAATATTTTTCCTTGTTGGGGTCCCTGTGGCCACAGGGATCCCATTCAATATAGATCAAAGCACTATCATATCCCATTGTTGGGGTCCCTGTGGCCACAGGGAACCCAGTAGTGCAACTACCTACCTGGTTTCTCTGCGCATCGAGTACGAACCATCTAGATTTCCATTTCTTGAAAAGATGGCCTCTTTTGTGTAAATACCCACAATGCATGTGTTTGTTTGGTGCCTCATACTATATAATATAAATATGGGTAAATAAAAAAAATGCTCATTTCGGTGCTCATTCGGGCCCTAGTATACTACTTAGGTACTTGTTGACAGAGTGGGAGGGGAAGGACGGGGAAATATTCGACTCAGGTCATGACGCACATTTTCAAGATGTCGGGAACACGTGACTTGTCGAAACCAGTGACGTCATAATTTATCCTTGACCGAGAAGCCCTGGGACGAGTTTCACTTAATTGTATAGATAGACGATATAATCACGTGACCGTACCTCGGGAAGGCTTATGGTGCTCTTGGCCACGTCGTCCCGGGCTGCTCCGATAAATCTCTCTTCTTGCACTGCCAAGGGACCTGGGACTGGCACTTCTCGTGGACATTGTAGCCGCATTCTGTACACTTCAGAGCTGACAGAAATATACAAGACAAAGAATAAGAACTTTTGCTCTCTCCCAGTCTCCTCTCGTCTTTCGCTACAACAGGTAGCCCAACCCACCTTTGCTGACAAAGCCGATGATCATCTGCAGGCAATAGTCACAATTGGTTGGCGTTAGGAACGTATGCTTGTTGAAGTTATGAGGCTGAGAGAAGCCTTGGGCGCCTTTGTCCTCCACTTGCATTTTACCCTGGAAAAAAAAATCACACACGTTGTCATGGAAACGTTGTAGTTATGGAGACAGTGTTGGCACGGACGGTTGGCATGGAGACAAAATACACAGCAGAGCAACGATATGCAACTTTCATTACGATAATCGCAACGTTGTCATGGAAACGTTGTTGCTATGGAGATTTTGTTGCCACGGACGGTTGCCATGGAGATAAATTGGGCACCAAATATTACTAAGTTTCCCAATGGTGATTGAAACTTTTCACGTGAAGTCGCGCAAACGAGTAGGAACCTCTAGAACCCTAGATACAGCTGTTGTTAGGCAACCAGTATTGTTGCTAAGCAACATGTGTATTTACGTACCCTTAAGACGACCTCCATGGTAGATCGCTTGTGTTGCATCAGCGCTTGTTGTTTGTACCAGAGATGATTATTTGAATGCAGCTGGAGAAAGCAATTAAGAAATGATGCTGATTAACCAATCAATCAATCATCAATCAATCAATCATTCGATCGATAAATCATGGTGACAATGACGTTGATGCTGTTGACGATGGATGATGATAATTAATTATAATGATGATGATATTAATGATGATGACAATGATGATAGTCATGACGTCATCCACACTTGATGATAATAATGATGATGACAATGATGATGATAGTCATGACGTCATCCACACTTGATGATAATAATAATGATGACAATGATGATGATAGTCATGACGTCATACTTACGATCCGTCTAGGAGGCGGATACTCCAGGCCCTTCCACGTGTGTTCCCACTCGTTGGGCACGTGATCAGCCTCCTCCTCCAGCCGACTCACTTCCTGTAGCAACCACGTGCACTCGTTGCGTGAAAACTGCGTGACATCACCATAGCAACCTGTCATGCAACGTCGAATGTAGTCATGCTTATGTTGCGGTGACTGTTGGTCTTCGACGGTCGTTTCAACTTCGTTGATGAGCTCGGCGTCGTACGGCGGACCCGTCGAGAGGTTTTCAGTAATGTAGTAGTTCCAGACCTTGAGGTTGGAGATTTTGCAGAAAGGACGTAGAACCTTAATGGAATAATGGAAGACATTAATACAGTCGTATAACACTAACATTTTTTTTCACTTTCCTTTCAAGTTTTTTTTTTCAAGTTTTTTTTCACTTTTTAAAACATTGTTTTTACTTTTTTTAAACTTTTTTATAAAACTTTTTCTTAACTTTTTTTTCAATAATAATCATTATTTTTATTTTATTTTAACAGCGTGGAGACTTGACCGGTCTTGGAGTCCTTCCTCTACCCTGTAAAGTTGTTAAATTAAATAAAAAACTTCACTCGAACCTCTGAAAATCACTGAAGTCAAACAAAATGGCGGATCGGTCCATTTTACCCAGTAATCCTTTGCGCGCATAAACCAACCACTATACCTCGTAGCAACTTTAGAACAGAGTTTTGTAAGAGCCAAAATGTGCAAGTGTGAAGCTGTTACCTGCTTTAGTTATGGAACGTGTTAGTTATGGAACGTGTTTGTTATGGAACGTGTTAGTTATGGAAAGTGTTAGTTATGGAAAGTGTTAGTTATGGAACGTGTTAGTTATGGAACGTGTTTGTTATGGAACATGTTTGTTATGGAACGTGTTTGTTATGGAACGTGTTAGTTATGGAACGTGTTAGTTATGGAACGTGTTAGTTATGGAACGTGTTAGTTATGGAAAGTGTTAGTTATGGAACGTGTTAGTTATGGAACGTGTTAGTTATGGAACGTGTTAGTTATGGAAAGTGTTAGTTATGGAACGTGTTAGTTATGGAACGTGTTAGTTATGGAACGTGTTTGTTATGGAACGTGTTAGTTATGGAACGTGTTTGTTATGGAACGTGTTAGTTATGGAACGTGTTAGTTATGGAACGTGTTTGTTATGGAACGTGTTAGTTATGGAAAGTGTTAGTTATGGAACGTGTTTGTTATGGAACGTGTTAGTTATGGAACGTGTTAGTTATGGAAAGTGTTAGTTATGGAACGTGTTTGTTATGGAACGTGTTAGTTATGGAACGTGTTAGTTATGGAAAGTGTTTGTTATGGAACGTGTTAGTTATGGAACGTGTTTGTTATGGAACGTGTTAGTTATGGAAAGTGTTAGTTATGGAACGTGTTTGTTATGGAACGTGTTAGTTATGGAATGTGTTAGTTATGGAACGTGTTTGTTATGGAACGTGTTAGTTATGGAAAGTGTTAGTTATGGAACGTGTTAGTTATGGAACGTGTTAGTTATGGAACGTGTTTGTTATGGAACGTGTTAGTTATGGAACGTGTTTGTTATGGAACGTGTTAGTTATGGAAAGTGTTAGTTATGGAACGTGTTAGTTATGGAACGTGTTAGTTATGGAACGTGTTTGTTATGGAACGTGTTAGTTATGGAACGTGTTTGTTATGAAACGTGTTAGTTATGGAACGTGTTTGTTATGGGAACGTGTGTTAGTTATGGAAAGTGTTAGTTATGGAACGTGTTAGTTATGGAAAGTGTTAGTTATGGAACGTGTTTGTTATGGAACGTGTTAGTTATGGAACGTGTTTGTTATGAAACGTGTTAGTTATGGAACGTGTTTGTTATGGAACGTGTTAGTTATGGAAAGTGTTAGTTATGGAAAGTGTTAGTTATGGAAAGTGTTAGTTATGGAACGTGTTTGTTATGGAACGTGTTAGTTATGGAACGTGTTTGTTATGAAACGTGTTAGTTATGGAACGTGTTTGTTATGGAACGTGTTAGTTATGGAAAGTGTTAGTTATGGAACGTGTTAGTTATGAAACGTGTTAGTTATGGAAAGTGTTAGTTATGGAACGTGTTAGTTATGGAACGTGTTAGTTATGGAAAGTGTTAGTTATGGAAAGTGTTAGTTATGGAAAGTGTTAGTTATGGAAAGTGTTAGTTATGGAACGTGTTAGTTATGGAACGTGTTAGTTATGGAACGTGTTAGTTATGGAAAGTGTTAGTTATGGAAAGTGTTAGTTATGGAACGTGTTAGTTATGGAACGCGTTAGTTATGGAACGTGTTAGTTATGAAACGTGTTAGTTATGGAACGTGTTAGTTATGGAAAGTGTTAGTTATGGAAAGTGTTAGTTATGGAACGTGTTAGTTATGGAAAGTGTTTGTTATGGAAAGTGTTAGTTATGGAACGTGTTAGTTATGGAACGTGTTAGTTATGGAACGTGTTAGTTATGGAAAGTGTTAGTTATGGAAAGTGTTAGTTATGGAACGTGTTTGTTATGGAACGTGTTAGTTATGGAACGTGTTAGTTATGGAACGCGTTAGTTATGGAATGTGTTAGTTATGGAAAGTGTTAGTTATGGAAAGTGTTAGTTATGGAAAGTGTTAGTTATGAACGTAGTTAGTTAGTTATGGAAAGTGTTAGTTATGGAATGTGTTAGTTATGGAACGTGTTAGTTATGGAATGTGTTAGTTATGGAAAGTGTTGTTTTATTTTGAGAATTTGTTAAAAGTTGGTGCGAGGTTTGACAGTAATGTAGGAGTGTATATTTCTCAAGTAAACACACAAGTCTACTCAAGGGTAAGAACACTCCTGTTCTATGCCTCCAGATTTTACACTCTTGCCACTATGAAAGACAAAAATGCCTACAAAAGGAGGGGCATTAGTTTGGTATTAGCTTGGTATAAATCCCGGATGCGCGCGTCTTTTTTGATGGGTTTCCTGTGGTGGAATTACTCGGGCTACCTGTGCAGACCCACTAAGAAAAAACCCCGGATGCGAGCCTCTTTTTTGATGGGTTTCCTGTGGTGGAATTACTCGGGCTACCTGTGCAGACCTACCAAGAAAAAAACCCCGGATGCACGCATCTTTTTGATGGGTTTCCTGTGGTGGAATTATTCGGGCTACCTGACTTACCTTATGGTGCCCCAATGCATATAAAAAGTTACTAAAAGCGGGTCCTTTGCGGTTCTGAGCTTCGATATAATCCCACAGGGATTTCCCAGTTTTGGTGTCGGCGTCTTCGGTCATCCATCCTGCCTCGTACCGCTCGTGCTCAGAATCGAGTAAAAATGTTCTGAATCTCTTCGAGACGTGGTGGTACGCGATGTTCGAGAGAAAGTGGTTGTTGAATTCAAAGGAGTGAGGGAACTGGAGCATGATCTGAAATGAAGCATGATTACATTTTTCATTCATTCATTCATTCATTAGTTACGCGCATTGTGCTAATTAATGAAAGTTGTTTAACTGGAAAAGCACATGCTCTTGGAAGGTGTAAATTTTATGTGTTATTAAAGTTTTATGTGTTATTAAAGTTATAATAATATACCGGTACATGAAAAAAATACTCGATTCTGATTGGCTTAGAGTAGTGCAGTTGAAAGTAGTGCAAATTACTTTTTTTTCATGAATATTATTAATTGGTAATCATACGATTTCTCGTTCAATTTGGAATAATTTGCACTCGTGTGTTTTTCAAAGAGCTCAAATTGCACTCGCCCATACTCTTTGAAAAACACACTCGTGCAAATTATTTCCAAATTGAACTCGAAACCGTATGATTACCTCTACTTATTATTATTATTATTATTTTGTAAATTATGTGTAAATTTCGTGCGAACTTCGTGCAAATTTGTGTAAATAAATTGTGTGTGCATTTCGTTCAAAATTCTGTGTGAATTTCGTGTGAATTGAAAATAAATGTGTCTGAATTTCGTGCAAATTTCGTGTAAATATCCAAAAACCATGTAAATTTCATTTACACAGAATTTCCATGAATGATTGAAATTAAAATTTACAACTATTCACAACCAATAATCAGCTCTCACAAGACCCACCTGATGTACAGCGTCGAGAAACTGCAGAAAGATCGGTGTGAACGAGTTCTGTCTCTGTGCAGCGGCAACTTGGTTGCAGCGGTGAAGGAATCGATGACCAAAGCTCAACCACTCCTTCTCGACGAGGATTTTAAACCCTTCTATGGTTCGATAGTATGGGTCTAGACAGATTTCAGCCAACGCTACAACCTAAGAGTTAATTGCACATTGTAAATAACACTTACAGTCCTAGGGGGGTTCTTCGAGGTAAAAAGGGCAGGGGTGTCAGTCGGAAAACCTTGAAAAATACCCTAAAAAATACCAAACCGTGAAAAATACCCTAAAAAATACCAAACCGTGAAAAATACCCTAAAAAATACCAAACCGTGAAAAATACCCTAAAAAATACCAAACCGTGAAAAATACCCTAAAAAATACCGTGAAAAACCGTAAAAAAACCAAACCCTGAAAAATAAAAAAATACCAAACCGTGAAAAATACCCTAAAAAAATACCAAGCCGTGAAAAATACCCTAAAAAATACCAAACCGTGAAAAATACCCTAAAAAATACCAAACCGTGAAAAATTATAGGTTGTTTGGAGAATGGTGGTGGTTGTGAAGGTTGTGGTGATAGTGGTTATTTACCTGAGACGTAACATCCCATCCATCCTCAAAACACACCATGACAGACGAGCCTTGGATGTCGATGAGGTCCACAAGGGCATTGGATACATTGAGTACTGCAGATAACTGAACGATCAAAGAAATAATTAAACTACCGATATTGCCAATTAACAAGACCATTATCATCATTCTCATTCTCAATCATCACCATCATTATTTTCAATCATCATCATCCCCATCATTATCATCAACACCATCATCAATCATCATCATCACTATCACCATCATGACTATCATCAACAATCATCATCATCACTATCATCATCACTATCATCACCACCATCATCACTATCATCTTTTCATCACTATCATCAGCACAATGACCACCTTCATCACCATCATCTTTATTCACCTTCATCTATATTATCTTTTTACACGGCTCAAAGGGAGAGCACTTTGTAATTAATTTTTTAATTTTAGTGATTTTGATTCTGTGTCTAAATAAAGTTCATTCATTCATTCATTCATTCAACAATACATTATCTTCATCAGCCAAATGATCAGCATTATGTAGGAGTGTATATTTCTCAAGTAAACACACAAGCGTACTCAAGGGTAGATACACTCCTGTTCTCTGTCTCCAGATATTACACTCTTGTCACTATACAAGACAAAAATGCCTTTGAAAGGAGGGGGAAGCACCAAAACTGCTATCACTACAGCCATGAGAGACATCAACAACATTGCAATATAATTGTAAATTAATAATATTATTATTTGTATTGAAAAACAAACAAACAAAAACAAAACAACACCACCCGGCATCAGCAGCGCTGCCATCATCATCATCACTTCCGTCATCATCACCACCATGACCATCATCATCATCACAACTACCATCATCATCATCACAACCATCATCACCAACACCACCACCATTTTTTTTATATTATCATCATCATCAGTATCACCACCACCAACACCAGTATTATCATCGCCACTGTCATCATCATGTTCCTCCCACTCTTACCTGATGTAGCCATTCCGATTCATCAATCTGTTTGTGAAAACTCTCTTGCATGTCTTGGCTGGGACAACACGCTCTTTGAAACTTCTTGAAGCAAGCTCTTACAGCGCGTACATCTGGTAACTACAACGGAAACATAGTCGTTCTCGTAAAAAAAAGTGCTCATTCAGTCTCTGGTATACTGCTTAGGTACTTGTGTGAGGGGAGGGATGGGGAAATATTTGGCTAGGGGTCATCAACCAATCACAGCACGCAAAATACATTGCTCAACCAATCAGAATGCTTGCGGCACGGTCACTGTACTGTAACTACTTCCCACTCCTACGAATACGACTCGTATGTTCACTAGTCTTTGTCTCGTTAGCATTAAAAAAATGGTTTTGCCGTCTGACGCAATGTGATGGATTGAGCTGTTCATATTTCATCAACTACCACTGTATTAAATTGTTGTTGTCTCTGGCTTATCTATTAGTCTTAAAATCAATAGACGTTTCGATCCTTGGATCTTCTTCAACGTAATGAATAGAAAAAAAAAAAAAAAGTAATGAATAGCATATGATCAGACCACTTATGGAAATGTTACAAGTAAAAATGTTTCAAATTGCATCAGTAGTATTGATTGAAGTGTCATCTTTATTGTCACCGTGAATCCTGTGAATATACATGTATGTGACTGCAGTCCGAAATATCTCGAAGCATACGAACATATTCCGATAAGTAACCATAAGGAGTTCGGCATACGAAGATATTCTGATAAGTAACCGTAAGGAGTTCGGTTGTGCTCATTGTACGATGTGAACTGCACAAGACTGCGCTTCAGCCCGAGCAATTACTAGCTCGCTAGTGTTAGATCGATCTACGAGAGTTCTAGATATTTCTGTACTCCTGACATAGTCATTCTTTGATTTTGGGTCTTTTAAAGACAACACACTTACCTCAACAGGAACAAACTCAACCTTGTTGTATGAATCTTGGTTTAATATTCTGTCAAGAAACAACACAAGTAAAATTAATGCATTTATCTGTCAGCAGCAGCATCATCCATCATCATCATCCATCATCATCCATCATCATCCATCATCATCATCATCATCCATTATCTTCACCATTATCATCATCATTGTTTTAGTTTATTTAAGAATTTGCTAAACGTTGGTGTGAAGTTTGACAGTAATGTAGGAGTGTATATTTCTCAAGTAAACACACAAGTCTACTCAAGGGTAAGAACACTCCTGTTCTATGCCTCCAGATTTTACACTCTTGTCACAATACAAGACAAAAATGCCTTTGAAAGGAGGGTGTAGCACCATTACTATCATCACAAGCATCATGGATGTCATCTTCATCATCATCATCATCATCACCATCCATCATCATCGTCTCAATCATTACTATCTTAATCATTATCATCCATCGTCATAATCTGACATCATCGATCATCATAACCATCATCACCACCATCATCTCAATCATTACCATCCATCATCATCATCATCATCACCACCATCATAACCATCATCATCTTGATCCTTATCATCCATCATAACCATCATCATCTCAATTATTATCATATGTCATCATCATCACCATCATCACTTCATCATGATAGCCAGCCATAAGCATCCTGATCATACTAGAACCCCCTAGTAGTCACCCCTACCCTTAGATAGTGTTCGTCTCCCAGCATTTCTAATTCTCCCCTCTCTACAAACAATAAACTGAACGTCACCCCTACCCTTAGGTGGTGTTTGTCTCCAAGTACATATAAAGCAGCAGGCTCCCATCCTTTCCTCTTTAGTGTATGGTCGACTAACTGCCCTGCATCCAGCTCGTCTGCAGCATTGCTTGAGATGAGTGGGTTGAGTATGACACCATGGTGGAGGGAATTGGCTCTGGCCACGCTCTTGCTCTTGGATAAAGGCGTGGCAGAAACTGGATGGAGAAATGACTGAGATTAAAAGAGAATCAACGAAGAGAAGCAAGCAAGCAAGCAAGCAAGCAAGCAAGCAAGCAAGCAAGCAAGCAAGCAAGCAAGCAAGCAAGCAAGCAAGCAAGCAAGCAAGCAAGCAAGCAAGCAAGCAAGCAAGCAAGCAAGCAAGCAAGCAAGCAAGCAAGCAGCAAGCAAGCAAGCAAGCAAGCAAGCAAGCAAGCAAGCAAGCAAGCAAGCAAGCAAGCAAGCAAGCAAGCAAGCAAGCAAGCAAGCAAGCAAGCAAGCAAACACACAAGCAAGCAAGTGAGCAAACACAAAAGCAAGCAAGCAAGCAAGCAAACACACACAAGCAAGCAAGCGAGCAAACACAAAAGCAAGCAAGCAAGCAAGCAAGCAAGCAAGCAAGCAAGCAACACAGCAAGCAAGCAAGCAAGCAAGCAACACAAAAAGCAAGCAAGCAAGCAAGCAAGCAAGC